>PVYJ01005895.1:11577-39782 GCA_002995095.1 Rhizopogon sp. AM-2018a | reverse complement strand
ATGTATTATGTATGTAAGTACCCTCTCACTATTGCTGCCTAAGGGGGACCGAAACACTATGCATAGTGTGTCCGTGCTCTCATCAGTTCCATTCAGTTTTGTTACATAAATTGACGTCAGCTTGGTACGTAAGTTATATGTATCATAATGTAAGGTTTAAGTTACATGTTCCCCCTTGCAAGCCTGAGTTTTGTGCAAGTTGTTCCGAGACGGATTGGTCAATTTTCGAAGTTTTCACCTCCTTCGGACATCAGTGCTTACATAAACCTCAAGCTCAGAAGTCAACTTGAAGTATCCGAGTTCTTATGTAACATGGAAGACCGTCTGCCAGCAGTGGATGTATTTCCTCCGAAACCTTGCCATGAATGATGTCTAGTAAGCTATAGTGCACACCAGCAGCTTACCTTCCGATGTAAAGACAGGCGAGCGCAAGTACGTATAACTCACTGTCTCTGCCTTAAAACAGCCGGAGCCCCGCGCATTCCTTCGCCGGTACAACTTGGGTGCGACCCACCGCCAAATCTGGAACTTCATGACATTCCTCAATCCGAAGGCACAAATGCTGCCATCTTATTAGGATAATTCAAAGTACACAAGTGACAACATGCCCTTTTCTGAGTTCTTTCCGTATAAAGGAAGATCAGAGCGCTGTCACGCATTCACCGCTCAGGGTGGTCAGGGGAGCCTCTACTTGAAATTTGCACGTAAACTGAGCATGTGGAGGTATGTGTTTCATGGCCTTATGACTTTGATTTCTCATCGATTTCATACTGGTGTCACACTAAACTTGAAGTTCACACAAGCGCTGTATGTTTCTCTGACTCTCAGTATAGCTTGCTGTTATCAACCTGATCCGAGCATGCCTGTCATCGGGGAAGGTTTCGGTTTCAGCCGATCCCCTATCTTGGATCACGAGGATGGAGACGTTCAACTATAACCCTGAACTTTTAATAATATAGCTGGATAGAAAAACGAAATTTCGCTCGAACCCCCACTGCCTTACGACCGGTCATGACGGCCATTCAAGAGTCAGATAAATTCGACATTATCAGTTCTCCTTCGTCAACTACCCATGTGGCCGATGACAACTCGAACGACAAATTTCTCGTAAGTAATCCCTACTTTTTACCTCAAGCCTTAATGAATGTACACAGGTAACCTTCGACGAATATGACGAACGAGACCCTATGAACTTCTCGTACAAAACCAAATGGACGGTGACATTGGTCGCATGTGCATTTAGCGGAATAGTCGGTAATCTGATATACATCATGCAGCGACTGGGGGATTGGCATGTTGACTAAGTCATTTTTGTACCTCTAGGTGCAGCTTCGTCCTCTTTTTCTATGGGCTACCAGTCAATGATGCGGGACCTGAACTGTACCCAGTTTCAGGCTACTGTCGGATTGAGCATGTGGTCTCTCGGATTTGGCATGGTTCCTCTCATCACCTCTTCCTTTACGGAAGAATTTGGTCGCCTCAATATATACATCGCATCATCGTTCGGATTCATGCTGTCCGAGATGATGATTGCCTTGTAAGCTCATTTCTACGAATGTGAAGTGAAGCAGAGTCATGGACTGTCACAGGGCGCCAAACATACAGACTGTCATGCTTGGGCGCCTTCTTGGTGGTGCGTTTGGCTCAACAGGTGCGACCTTGGTGGGTGGTTCGGTTGCTGACATATGGAGGTCACATGAGTTGGGTCTTTAAATATTTTTCTTGGGTGAAGCGCTACAGCTATATCATAGACGTGGACAACCCATGGCGTTCTTCGCTCTTGCTGCTGTTGGTACAACAGGGCTTGGGCCTGTAATCGCCGGTGTAATCGAAGTCGATTCCCGCCTTGGATGGAGATGGATTCAGTGGATCCATGTCATGTAGGTTTCTTGGAACATATCACGCACCGGCATGGGCCACGCACTGACGGAAGCTCCTTAAAGGTTTACAGGGGCTTATTTCATCTGCGTCGTGGTACTCATGAAGGAAACGCGTACTACTATAGTATTGACTCGCCTGGCAAAGAAGAAACGTAAAGAGACGGGAGATGATAGATACCGAGCAAAAGCAGAAATTGAAAAGCAAAGCTTGATCACTTTGATAAAGATCTCTTGCACACGACCCATATGTCAGCAAAGTTCAGCGATGCTTTTCATGCTCGGACCAGCTCACTTTACTTTTAGACCTCTTGGCAACAGAGCCCATCGTACAGAGTTTCAGTGTAGGCTCCGTGATTAATTTTAATATGCAGTACTGAAGAAGTGTTATCGCATACAGGTGTGGATTGCCTTCACCTGGGGCGTTGTTTTTGCCCTAGTAGAGTATGTTGCATTTGCTGCTGTTCTTGCTCTCTCTAAGTCACTTTTAGATCTGTATCGGCTGAGTTCCAGGCGGTCTACGGATTTAACATCCGAAACACGGGATTCATTTTTACAACCCTCGTGTAAGTGGAAAGAAGAATGTGCGATGCCATTATTGACTACAGTCCGGCTTAGACTTGGGAGCTTCATTGGATACTTTGCCAATATGTATCAGGAGAAGTTATATCGGTAAGCATGTGCCAGCTACATTTCCGCACAGCTAGGATAATACCAACCCCTTCGAACCAGGAAATACTATCCTCGGAAACGTCAGGAAGCGCGTCTTTATCTCCCTTGTGTTGCGGCAACCTTCTTACCTATTGGGATGTTCATTTACGCATGGACCGCAAGACCGGAAGTACCCTGGATTGCGCCAGCAATCGGTCTAATTGTTTGTCTTCGCCGCTGCATCTTCTTTTACGCTTATGGGACTGACATTTCTCAAGATATTCACTGCTGGCGCATTTGTGATTTACATGGTAGTCTTCCTGTACCTCGCAGATTGGTGAGCATCGTCCGACCTTCGCAAATTATGGAATGAAACTCATGGGGGCCCGTAGCTACGGAACATACGCGTCATCAGCCATCGCAGGCCAGAGCCTGTGTCGTAAGTCCATCCTTTGCGTGACTCTCGAATGCCCTTTAACTCAAAGGCTCGCCAGGTAATCTTGCTGCAGGAGCTTTTCCTCTTTTTACAACGCAGATGTTTGCTCGCTTGACGTATAAATGGGGTCTAACGCTGTTCGCATGCGTAGGTGCAGCGTTAGTGCCTATACCATGGGTAAGAAAGACCCGCTGCCAGTCTTCAGTTTGATATTAAATCGTGCAGGTACTCTTCTTTTATGGGTCCAGGATTCGTGCTCGGAGTAAGGTGTCACAAAAAATTCTAGAGGACGAGGAGTTGCGAGAAAAGATGGTGAAGTAACTAGACATGCGGAGCAGGAATATGATGACATTCACGCCAGTATAGATGGGAGAACATGATGGAAGGCCTGGCTATGCTGAAGTTAACTAGGTTCGCTAGCACTTGAATATACCTCTACAACTTCGAGACCTTGGACGGATTGTGAGGCCTGAGCGGGCAATTCTCGCGGTACGACTGGTCCTGCGCTGTCCCACCCTGCTACTGGTGAGCGATCCTTGGCAAATTCCACACGTTGGAAGTACGTTGGAGATAGGAACCCTTCGTCCCCCTCCGTCAGGACGACACCATTTGCGGATAAATAAAATGGAATGCCAGCGTCAAGTGCTTTCTGTACGTCAACAAAAATTAGTATTTGCGAGGAGTTGCGCATTCCTGTTTCAGAGCGTAAACCCTCGTGCCAACGGCAGGCAGATGAATTTCTAGCTACCGCTGATGACATTGTCTCCTGGGATGCCTTGGGCTAAATGAATGTGATTTCGCTTCATTTTGGAGAGGCCTTGTGTGGCTGACAGGTATGTGTCAAAAGGGCAAACCAGCTGGTAAATGAGAACCTACCTATGAACCCCCATGCTGCAAGCGAGGTACCATGGACAGCCAATGGTATATCTAATGCAGATTTAATAGGCTGCATGTCTAGGGTAACCATCTAAGGAAGAAGGGAGTCAGATCGAATATTCGTTTGACAGGAAGATATGCACCTTCAAGGAATGACCCTGATTTGCTCTAATCCACCATATGTCAGACGCTGAGTCTGGCGACCGAGACTCTAATAAAAGATGGAATCGTTGCTTTTGGTCTCGTGTCACGATTTCTTGCAACTGAGAGAAGTTGACATCTCGGAACATGGGGTTTGAGAGCTATCGGAAGTGATCAATGCAACCAAACGAGAAATATTCCTCCTGAAGCCTCACCACTTCCGAGACTTGTGCATACCCGTCTTCTCTCATGTTCAGCCCTGCAGTTTTTGCACCATGTCGTAGCAGCCAACTGAGGCTCTTCGATATGCGTATCCGTGGTTCATCACGAGGGCTTCCTCTGAGTTTCTGAGATGGACCCTTTTTTCTGTTCTTGTCTGCCTGTTTCAATTGATCCGTCACATCCATGTATCGCGTCCTGTGATACGATTGTGTTCGTTGCGCAAGACCGCTAGCCGAGAAGAATTGAATAAAATATTTGTGTCTGTTCAAGGAGGAACGGATGATGGTCTGCATAAAAGGAAAACGGTCTTTCCGATCGGAGACTAGCAATTATAAAGGAAAGTTCCGCTGCCGCATTGGAAATCACTAGCAAGTCGACTTGCGAAATCAATCAAATTATTTCGCGCCCCGAGGCCCACGACCCACGGCCACGACATATTGACGCCAGGCTAGAGTTCAACTGTCAGACGCCCACCGCCAATAGAAATGTATTGATTTCACAGTCCACGCTTGTAGCTTGATGCAACCGCCTGGAGACGACTTCCACGAAAGGACCAATGTCTGGAAGTAACCGTCGTCGCTCATCGTCTCCTTTAGCTATCCTGAGATCCTATATATCTCATCCGAACATTAGCGCGGTCATGCCAACTCGTCGGGCGCTGAGACCTGGGGAGAACGGTTATATTGATGGTCGGACGACAACGCAGAGTTGGAGACAATGGGCACGTCAGAAAATTGGGTGGAGTGAACCAGATGCGAGGACCACGGACGAGGTGACCCTCTTTCCCGGCTGGGCATCGAGGCGCCACATCTATGGACCTGAGCATGAAAGTGAGTAGGTCTCATACCTGCTCCACCTTCACTGAGCTCAAGGGCATACTTTTTCTAGACGAATTTGACGTAGATATTTCTGTGTCGGGTTATGCGACGACATGCAGGCCACCAGAGTTTCTTACCCGCTCCCAACGTGCATTTCTAAGACTAGCTAAAGGTATGCTTATTTTTAATCATGTTGGACCGCTTTGACCAAAGTTATTACGCTAGGTTACGCTTCTCTACCTAAACTACCGAGTCACTCGATCGGAAATTCCATGATAGAAATAGATGGCATGAAGTTACCCCCTCGTCCAAACGAAATAGCTGACGACTTCGAGATGGAGCTAAACAAGGAATTCGACCACATGAGGAAACCAGAGGTTCAGTTCACCGAAGAACCGGATAGCGCTGACTCTGGGCCGCAGCCGTCATCATCACCTTACGACGCGCCCCTACTTCAGAAACAACACCGAAACCTCGAGGCGCGTCTGCGACCTTTCTGGTCGTCCGTATTATCCTCCCGCACCATCCAGATATCCATTTTCGCTGTGCCCCCTGCCCACGCCCACTTCCATCTGAAACGCGACGCCCACGGGTATGGTCCGCTATTAACTGAACACGTGGTAACTGGACCAGATGGTGCCTTCGCCAAGACATTCAGAGTACCCTGGCAGAAGCTATGCAAGCATCCCCTAGCACATCAGCTGCGCGATGGATCGGACATTGAACACGAACTGCTCGTTGCTGCAAAGCTATTACCAGAACCGGCGCCTACACCCGCATTCATGTTCTTCGCGGACATCCCAAAGGAAATTTCGCTGAATGTTCCGATCACGTCGGCACCCATACGCGTAATAACGGATATAGATGATACTGTCAAGCTCTCCAACATTCCAAGTGGCGCTCGTGCTGTTTTTCGTAATGTTTTCGTTAAAGACCTGGAGGAAACACGGATTCCGGAGATGGGGAGTTGGTACAAGCTGATGTGGGAGCGAGGTGTTCGCTTCCACTACGTTGTAAGTGCATGCATGCATTGTCTGACACATCTCCCGCTCATGATCATGGTTTCCCGCAGTCTAATTCCCCATTTGAGCTGCTCCCGGTCATTAAAGAATTTCTGCAGATATCCGACCTCCCCCCGGGCTCAATTCGCCTAAAATCTTATAATGGTAGATCCTTCTTCAACGGCCTTCTTTCCACCCCCGCCACGCGCAAGCGTGCGAATGTGCTTGAAGTGTTGGATGGTTTTCCTGATTCGCAGTTCATCCTTATTGGGGATTCGGGCGAGCAAGATCTGGAGCTATATTCAGTCATTGCCTCGGAGCGCCCTAAGCAGATTCTGGCTGTGTTCGTCCGGGATGTCCGGGATACGGCGCTGTTGGATCCTACGGGTAGTCTTGCAAGTAGTCTGTCAAGTCCTATGGCCCGCAGAAGGTCCCAAACGAAAAAAATGAGCTTGCCACCAACGTCTGCCGCTGGTCGACCACTCGTTCCTCTTCGTACATTGTCTGACCCGGACGGGATGGCAGATTTGGCGGCCAATATTGGCGTAAAGAGGAAACCCATCTCTAAGCTTACCCTTCCGCCACAATCATTTTCCTCACTCGATATTGCCGCTTCAGGATCGGATTTTAAATCCAGGCAGAGAATGTCGGTGGATTCCATGAACTCGACTGGTTCCAGTTCAAGTTCCATGTCCCTGCGCACGCTTAGACGGGCGACCGGTCAGACGATGACGGAGGCGGAGAAGAGACGAATAGAGCTGCAGAGTCGTGTAGACAAGGCGAGATTCATGATGGAGCCGCATATTGTTCTGCGGATATTCAAGCACCCACAGGAGTGCACAGAGACTGATCGGCTTCTGGAGTCACTGAAGGATAGAAATAGGAGACCTACATAGAGACGGCGGTATTGCTTAATATTATGTAATTTATTCGTTGCAAGGAAATGTGCTTCCGTGATGGCAAAAAAAAATCTGCGGGTATGGATGGATATGAACTGGAAACTACGAAGAGGACGTTTCCTTTGTGTCAGACTGGTTACGCGACGCTAACTGCTTGTCCAACTCAAGCATATATGCGCTGAGCTCCTGAAGGGGAATGTGAGATACACCTCAGATAGTATACTCAAGGGCATGTCTTACGGCGTTATTAGGCTCAAATTGAAGGCCGAGAGAGATAGCATCTTTAGCCTCTTCTATCTGACCCAACTCCAGGAGTGCCCTGGCTTTTCTGAAATGACCTTTCGGCCACTGTCTCCGGATGGAAATGACGGTCTCGGCGTCGACGAGGGCGCCGAGGAAGTCGCCAAGCTCGAGAAGAGCTGCTGAACGGTTAGATATGACGGTTGAGAGCTCCTCTCGTAGTACGCCGGAGGTTTCCCAAGCTGGTCTCTGCACTGCTATGCTTGCTGCCGTATTATACCTTGCGAGAGCTTCTTTAGCCTTGTTGAGTTTGTACAGGTTCTATGGGCGAAAATCAACGAGACACGCGAGAGTGCAAAAAGAAATACATACGTTTCCTTCGTCCTTCATAACTGTGACTGCTTGGGAGAGTTTCTGCTGCACGACGTTTGGAGGGGGTGGACAACGCAAGGCGGGGTTTGTGAGGAGGATCTTGGAGATGCGGTTGAGAGCGATGAAGTCGAGGTTGCAGTCTTTACATTTTTCGAGCTTGTGGGTGTTACAGAAAGCGAATGCAGCACTTGGACCTCCGACTGTTAGGTCGACGGGCTTAAAGTCAGCTTCGATGCGAGCTTGCATGACAGGGTCTGGCTGGGAAGGTTGGATGGGCCGCTGCATTTGCGGGGGTGGGTGTGGATGGTCATGATGACCAGGGGGACACGACTGATGACCTGCTTGTGGTTGTAACTGGGACATTTTGTGGTGATGTATAACTACTTAGACCGTTGAACGTTGACGTTGCAGAGAGTGAGAACAATTAACCATTCTCGGTGTATTGTTAGTCAGCAACCCCCCAAGCTGGAATTTTTTATGAAAAAATAGGTTGCTCAGGTTTCTTTCTCCCCACCAACATCGGTCTCACTAGAAACACCCATCGTAAAGACAAAAAAGAACAGTCAAGTTCATCGTTTTGACTTAATATGACAAATGGAATTGTAAACGGCAACACAAGTCTAGAGACTCAGTTTGGTCCGTTTAATCATTAATTCTCTACCTATCCATCCTGATCATCATTGCTCCAGCTTCTCTCGGCATCAATGGAACAAAATCTGCATATGTTCCTCCACACATGAGAAATGCGCAGCGCGCTACACCACCCCCTCAACAACCTGCCGGGTATGTCTCCCTTTGTCTTTCACTTCCTGCGCTAATCTAGCGCTTGCGACATAGGAACGGCTGGAACGAACCCCGTGCTTCTCCTCGCAGTGACTTTGAACCCCTCCGTGGTGGTATATCCGATAGAGGCGGAGGTGGAGGCGGCAGAGGCGGTGCCTTTGGTAGTAGTGCTTTCAGTCCCTCCCGTTCAGCTAGTGGAGCAAGTGACTGGGCCGGTCGCCCATCTAGCGCCGGTTGGACCCCCAGAGAATCTTCCCGTGGAGATAGCCAGCAGCGTGACTCTTCCGGTTTCGGTGTCTGGCGCAATGGTGTCCATGTCGTCGGTCCTCGCAATCCGAGAATGGAAAAAGAACTTTTCGGTGACCCCACTGATCCATCCAAGCAACACACTGGCATTAATTTTGAGAAATATGATGACATTCCTGTCGAGGCTACAGGCGCTGGCGTACCAGACCCCGTTATAGCTTTCACCAACCCACCACTAGACCCTGTTCTCTTGGAGAACATCGCATTCGCTCGTTACAATACTCCCACTCCTGTTCAAAAGTACTCCATTCCCATCGTTGCTGCTAACAGAGATTTAATGGCCTGTGCTCAGGTGTGTATTACCTTTGTTCTTACCATGTACATTCTAATGTCATACTTCAGACTGGTTCAGGCAAGACAGGAGGCTTCCTTTTCCCTATTTTCTCCGCATCTTTCGCTTCAGGACCTCGTGCTCCACCACCTGAAACTCCATCAATGGGGTACTCACGTTCACGTAAAGCCTACCCTACTGCCCTTATCCTCGCTCCCACTCGTGAACTTGTCAGTCAAATTCATGACGAAGCACGTAAATTCGCATACCGCTCATGGGTTCGCCCAGCCGTTGTCTACGGTGGTGCCGACATTAATCAGCAGCTGCGTCAGATCGAGCGTGGCTGCGATCTCCTCAGTGCCACTCCTGGACGTCTCGTTGACCTCATCGAGCGTGGTCGTATCAGTCTAGCGAACATTCGCTACCTTGTCCTTGATGAGGCTGATCGCATGCTTGATATGGGTTTCGAGCCCCAGATTCGCAGGATTGTTCAAGGCGAGGACATGCCCGGCGTAGAGGACCGCCAGACGCTTATGTTTAGTGCAACCTTCCCACGTGATATTCAAATGCTCGCACGAGACTTCCTGAAGGACTACATTTTCCTTTCTGTCGGTCGTGTTGGATCGACCTCTGAAAACATTACCCAGAAGATCGAGTACGTCGAGGACAATGACAAGCGTTCCGTTTTGCTCGATATCCTTGCGTCTGATCCTCCCGGCGGCTTGACCCTCGTCTTCGTGGAGACCAAACGCATGGCTGACACGCTGTCTGACTTCCTCATGACAAACCGCCTCCCTGCTACTTCTATCCATGGCGATCGCACTCAGCGCGAGCGTGAGATGGCCCTTCAAACCTTCCGCACCGGACGTACTCCCATTCTTGTTGCTACTGCTGTTGCCGCCCGTGGCCTCGATATTCCTAACGTCACTCATGTAATCAACTACGACCTCCCTTCAGACATTGATGACTACGTCCATCGTATTGGTCGTACTGGTCGTGCCGGAAACACCGGTGTCTCTACTGCGTTCTTCAACCGCGGAAATAAGAACATTGTCCGCGATCTTCTCGAGCTTCTTCGCGAGGCTAACCAGGAAATTCCTACATGGTTGGAAAGCGTCGTACAGGAAACCACGTTCGGATCGAGTTTCCGTGGTGGTGGTGGTGGTCGCGGCGCACGTGGTGGAGGTAGTGGAGGTTCAGCTCGTGGTCGTGGTGGCAACCGCGACTACAGACAGTCTGGCTACGGTGGTTCTAGCAGCTATGGTGGGGGTTACGCACGTGGCAACATGAGCTACGGCAGTAATCCTTCTCCCTCCCCTTCATACGGTGGTGGTGGTGGAGGCTATGGTGGAGGATTTGGCAACAATGGTGGCGCCAATGGTGGTGGCTCTGGCTGGTGGTAAATATACTGCTACCATGCCCTAGACTTACTCGCTTCCCATCAATCGTACCCAATCCGTCCCGGCATGCACTTTCTCTTTCAGATTTCCCCGATTCGCCTCGATTCGTTCTCGTGAAAATCTTCTAGGTAACGACAAACTCCTCACCCTATGCACTCAACATCCATCTCGCTGTGTTTCGCTCTATTTCGCACGGACTCCTTGCGCTGCTCTTTCAACCTGGTTTGTCTCGTTGCTTCCTGCTCATCATGAAGACTACGGCCTATCTTACATTCGTCGTCTGTGTTTCTATTGTCTCGATGCGTTATGTCTACTCCTAATTCTCCCCTTTGCGCCACCCTCCATCCCGCATTATAGATAGACGTTACGGCGGGCCGTAGACATGAGCAGTTTACATCATATGTCAGTCATCGTTTCGCGATATCCACTCATTTATTGGCATTGCGACGCGCGGTCGGACATTACTTGATATCCTCCATAGTCCACGAGACAATTTTACTGTTAGAGCATCGCATATCCTGTACCGTAGTCTTTCCTGTCTTATTCTATCACTTCCTAGACGCACTCCAATTGCAGGATGTTTTACTCTTGATTCCGTAGGGTGCGAAAATGGATCGGCTGTCGTAGGAGCCCAAAGTTTCCGGAGTAGACACCGAAACCCAATCGGTCTCCACGTCAGCACAAAGACATCGTCCAGACCGTAAGTACGTTATTCCAAGACGTCACTCGCTTCACGCTTTTCGCCTTTGACACGACAGACCAGTCGTTTTTTTCTGACCCTGTTCCTTCCACTGCAAGATGTACCGAGGACCCTCACCCATATTCAATACCCCGGAATTCCAGCCATTGAGAAGGTTGAAACCGTTACCCAAACGCAGACGCACCTTAGACGCACCCGTTCCAGCCTCAGACGACCTGATCCAGCCCATGGCGGACAATCTCGGCGGACAATCTCTCGCGGACGAACTCGTTGCGCATGCTGACTCGTTCCCTGTGCAATCCTACTACTCGTCCATGTTCAGCGGCGTCCGCAGCGGAGATACCTTTGATTTGAGCGCGGCGTACAAGCTTGGAAGAATGGGCAGGTCTGATGAGGACCAGAGCGAGGGTGACTATACGGATCATGTCCAGCAGCCTGGGAATACGAAGAAGAGGAAGGTCCCTGTTAACATGTCGGGCTCTGCACAAGGGCGAGAAGCGGAACCTCAGTTGGGTGCAGAGGATGAAATGTTGGATGGTCTGGCGCAGTTGGATGGTCGGGCTAACCATGGCTTCGACCTGCTTGCTACGCTGCCATCATCGGTGACCCAACCCCTCAGGAAGGGGAAGATCACCCCATCGACGCTCGCTGGTCTCCAGCACAAAGAACTCCTCAAGCACAGGAAGCGTCAGCTCGTTGCTGTCTTGGGAGCATTGTCACTCGGCGATACCCTTGCACTTGATCAAGCATTATCGACGCATTTTCCCTTTGCAAGTTCCATGCTCAGTTCCAATTCCGATCCTCCCAAAGTGCGACTCTCGCATCGGCGTGGACCACGCCTCGCTCGCGCAGCAAAGGCGAGTGCTAGTGCACCCTCAATAGCGCCTCTAAAGAAGACTTCATTTCCAACTGCTCAGTTCACATTCACGTTTTCTAGTGCAAGTGAGTCGTGGTATTTGTTATCTAGTTGATGAAGAACCTGATCAGATCGGCTTCTATATCAGCCTCCGATCGCCTCGTTGCAACGAAAGAGGAGGTGCTCGCACTGAGGACTAAATTTGAGTCTGAACTTGCGCGTCAAGCGGCTAAAGCAGCCAAAGCATCTGCTGATGCCAAGCAAGCAGCGCTTACGGCTAGCAAAGGGTCCAAGTCGAACCGGGGGGAGAAAATGCAGCAGCGAGCACTCAAGGGTGCCGCTCAAGGTGGAGATCAGTTGACGGAGTTTATGGAATTGCCAACAGCGGGGAAAGGAAAGGGAAACAAGAAGAAAAAACGGAATGCGCTTGCGATTGCTTCGAATCCTCATCACCGCAAAAATTACGTTCCCTCCAGGCTTCCTTCATCTGGGCAGGCTAATGCAGTCCAGGCGACTGCCAATGCTCAGAACATGCTTGGGCCACTGCCACTTCGCTTCCTCTCGGCACAAATACCACGGCGACGTAAAGCAAACACGGTTACTCCTACCGCGCAAATTTTTAATCCTGCGGATGAATGGATTTGCCCACGCTGCGAGTACTCCCTTTTCTATGGAGAGGGTCCAGAGTATCGGCGCGCGCTGAAGAACCGAAAGCAAATTCTCCGTAGAAGGCGACGTGCACAGGAGCGTGCTGCACGTGGATTGAGCGCTCCCAAGACACCCGCAAAGGCGCCGTCGGATGATGAGGATGATTACGACAACGACAACGAATATGAACCCACTCCCGCAGAGTCTCCAGCCATGGTGAAACATTCGGAATGGAAGGAAAGTCCAAATATAGGCAAGTCTAGGGGGCAGGACTTCATACGATCGGGATAGCATATACACTGATCTAACTTCCGCTCTTTCCCTATCTCATTTTGCATACACCATCTCTAGTTGAGGAAGGCATCGCATTACTTACTGACATGTTATCACAAGCCGCATCTTTATATAATAGACGGACATTGGGAATTTATTGGCAGTTCGTAGGCAGTCGCGTTGGCAAGTGTGATCATTTGAGGCAATCTCAATGGAAAACCTGGAGAGAACCACGACTGTGATTTGGCAAATTAGCAGGTCGGGCACAAGACGGCTCACACGGGGCAGCCGTGTGCAGTGAGGCGTCCTTATGGAAGACTTGCTAACTAGTGTAAGCGTCACTCTTAAAGGACGGAGCTGAGAGTATGTTGCAAATGCAACTTTTTCTTCTACTCCCATCTGCGTGTACGAAATTCTGACGGTCGCACTTGCCAATCATCTCCTTCTGTCGCATTTGTCAAGCTGGATCCCTGACGACGGTCAGCGTTAGCACGGCTGTGGCGCTTTTCGCGAGGCTGATGATCACGTCTGTTCACGTAAAGCAGATCCATCACATCTTGACGAACAAGCTTTATACGAACTTCTGGAACGTGTCTTCCTGATCAAACATGTGAGGGCGATTTTAGACCTGTCCGTGATTGAGCAACTGGGGGGCAGTCACAGTTCATTGCTTCGCGCGATGGGTGTACCATGTCCTTAATGCACGTCAATCTCTCCTTACTATACCTATATTGACTGCGGTACCGCGAGCATTTCGCTCCCCCGCTGCATCTTCCCCGTTCATTCACTCCACCTTGAACTCTCATTGATTGACTTCTGACGATCTATTTTTCATTTCGGGGGATATAGCCTCGAGGCTCCTGACACGCACTCTAATCGCAACAGCATCGGAGAATTTCCTCTTTCGCATCGCCTGCTCAGCTTAGCACATCGGCCGAATCCTCCTTTTCCAACAGCCCTTAGAATGTCTGCAGAACATCAACGTTATATATATTCTAATCCGCAAGGAGGATCAACATCTTATGAGTATCAACCATTTCCTGCGCAATCTTACACATCAGCACCAATTCCTCAGGCGCCTCCCCGCTCGATACGCTCCCCCGTTACCCAGTTCCATTCGCAACACCACCAAACAAATTTTACGCCATCAACTTCATACACGCAGCAAGCGTCCTATGCGCCCGGCCAGCCGTACGCTCTTCCTCAGGCGCAGCCACAATGGCAGCATCACGAAAGTTGGTCCCCTCAATTTGGGACTTTCCAATCTACATCCATCCCAACAGAAGTCACGTATCCCTCCCATGCAGCTCGCCCGGAGCCAGTCTCTCAGGCGACACCTGCAGACGCACGATCGTATGCTGCTGGTCCATCTAATCCACCGCTTGAAAGCCGCCGCCCAGAGGAACGCTATCCCCCTGTTCCTCAATCATCTAATGCATCCCCTCTTCAAAAGAGCAAGAGGCGTGACAAGGAGTCGCCAGTGATGGCTCCGAGTCCAAATATCAGTCATAGTCTTGATTTTGGAAAGGCAAGCTCAGCAGTTCAGTCTTCTCCGGTCTCAATTTTTCTGATTTGCAATAGATGGTAGAGTCATACGGCGCGATAATTGAGGGCACCAGATCCCTGGCGTCCGCAGGATTTTCTGCGCGGCCCCCACCATCTGAAATTATAGAACGCATGATGCAGTCCGCGAACTACGGAAGCCAAATGTTACAATCGGCAACTGCGCAATCAAACGCTGACACGAGGCCTTCCACTGGTGGCAGCGACAAGGATATTCCGGCTATAAAGCGGCAGGTGAGCCGTTGTACTGGAGAGTCTTGCTAAATATTGACGCTTCCTTCTCTTCACTTAGAAGGCTGAGGAACATACTCAGGAAGGGCAGACTTGCCTTGGTTGCAGCGCAACCTCGACCCCTGAGTGGAGGCGTGGTCCCCTAGGTGAGTCAGTCTCGTTTAAATAATGCCATGCCGAGTTTATTTTATGGTTTAGGCCCACGAACCCTATGCAATGCATGTGGCCTCGTGTATGCTAAACTCGTACGTCACACGGTTGTCAACCTGAGAAATTCTTTCAATCTTATCATGTTTTGTTCAAGCTTAAAAAGCGGGCACGGGGGGAGAGGTCCCGCGGGGGCAATGGCAACGACCAAGGCTCTCATGCCATGGAAGGATCAGTCATTGCATCTAGTGACGATGAAGATTCTTATGGGTCGCAAGAACGCGACCTTGGTGATCATATACGGAGAGGGTGAGACTGAACCCGCGATTCTCCAAGCTGTGTGGCCTGCTTCGTCACACCAGTGTTTCTTCCTATTTTCATAAACAGCTGGTCTTCTCTATATCGTTACGATAGTTTTACTGGACAGGCTCCCTCAATACACGTTAGAGTTGGCCTGGATTGGTTTCACTTCTGCAGGATGTCAGTATGATGTTTCAGATAAGGTTACAAAGGTACAGACTCGCCAATCTCAATCTCGACGTACCACGTACCTCTCCGCATCACCGTTTTAGGCTGATCGGTCGAAGCGATGGAATTCTCGTTCTAGTCAAAATTGGCCCACGTTGTGTGCCTGTTGTGCCTCCCCAAGGGGCCGTGCTTCAGGCGTGATATCGTCTTCATAGCTCCATCCCCCACTTGACTTCCCAGTTATGCACCTATCTACGCAACTGATCAGTCTGCTCTATTGACATAAAGTAAGTGGCGATTACAAGCGGGCAACTATCACCACGAGATCCAAAATGTGCAGCTCGGCTTCCACTATCTCATGATAAGTGGCAATGGACCTGCGCTTCGCGAACTTATAAACGTTGCGCCTTATCGCACAGAACTTTGAAAAGTAATATCAAGCGCATATCAGGTCGCTTGTTGAGCTTTCTCTCGTCACAACTCGTAAGGTCTTTACATACTTGGACTTTTAATATTTCGTTATGGGGTTGATCTTACGCAAGTCGAAATAGGAGATATTTTGATGCCGTTAGTGGTATGGGGAACACAGGGATTCCCGTAAGTGTGCCACCTACAGAATTAAAAAAACGTGGCTATAGCGGTGCATGCCTACCAATATCCTGACGTCACGTCGTGTAGCTGACTCGCTTGGATACATGCTTGGTTAAGTTCACCTTGTTACGTCGTAAGTCTCTGCGTAAGATGAACTTCGCAAGCGAGGACGCTGCCAATGCGTTATACCAGAAAAAAAATGATTTCAGGGCTGCACCAAAGGAGTATTTTTGGCCCTGCGTTCGTTCGTAGAAAAGATGCGGTTAACGGATTCTTCGTTTCGGTGTTCGATGCCGTGAGGTTGACTTCTAACTGTGACCGTAAACCCCAGAAAAGGTGACCTATTGGCAACTATCACCGTGCAGAGGTTGGAGTGGCAGATGCCGCTGCATGTGAAGAGCTCCAAATGCGCTGGGGCTTATAGCAGACCAAACTAGAGGTCTCTACTGTTGTTGACGGGTGCAGCTATGAGGCTGTTTATGGGTATTGCATAATTCTTGAAGCCAACGATGCTACCAGTGACTCCGTGCTACATGGCGGACTATGCCGATAGGTCAGTTGTATTTGATTCTAGAAAATGGAGCGGGCATCATGATTCCTGGAGTCAATAGTTTTCGATGATATTGTATCACTGGGCACGTTGAAGCTGGATGGCCCATAGGACGACATGCCAGTGCCAATCGCTAGTGGAGGGAAGTAGTACCGCGGAGGGGATGCCGAGGGATCGGGCGAATTGTTCGGGGGTGTCATTACGGGATTCATTGTGTGTGAGATCGAGGGCTTCGCTGAGTCCAAAAACTCCAGGGGGTTAGCCTGGTGAATAAGAAGTGTCATTCTTGACAGAGCTTCTTGGTACACGCACCGAGCCAGTAGTTAATTGAGAGCGAAGTTCGCGTTATTTGTGCCAAATAAATCATTATCCTCTTCTCGAACACCCTTGTACCACAACTATAGACACCACGAATGCGGGTCGCGGAGCCGCAAGCCCGTGGCTAGCAAGGGGGAAGCAGTAAGCGAATATGGCGACAGAGTGGAACAAAAGGACTGAGGGGGGTTAGTAACAGAACAAGAGGTGAGGTGTGTCAAAGAGGGTGATTTGAGTGTACCGTGAGCCGTGTGATGCCAGCCGATACGATCGAGTTAATACAAGAAGGGAAAGCAGTAGGGTGTCCTCAATGCAGGACGCTGGAAAGGAATGATCGTAATACGTATGGCGTGCCCTTATAAATTGAAGTATTTGATAAGGGACATCGCCTCATGATACTTTAGAGCGACTCCATCGCCGAATGAGCCCGACTCCGTTTGAATCAGGCCTTAGGTGAATGGCTAAATATTGATGCAAACCTTGTATACTGTGTACGAGATATGCTGTTCTGATTGGCACTAATTACAACATGACTTAAGAATAAATACGAACCGTCCTGGAGCACACGATAATCTTCAGTACTTTGTACGCCCAGTCGGATAAAGCCGACAGCTGCCTAGAACTTTCTAAACATCTTCTTCTGCGATTCGGATATATTTGTCTGTAAGGCTCCGTAAGTATCTAGAAATAGCGAGCGGATGGTATTACATGCCAGTGATGTACGTGGGTTCTGTGGAAAGGCTACAACGGAGATTACACCAGTCAATGTGTGGTCGTGCTTAGGTGGGGCGTTGTTTCGTTCAAATGGGCATGGAACGCAGTTTGTAAAAAAAAACGAAGTCACGGAATCCCGCACTGTGAGACTTGTGTTTAGTCTGAAAATATCATATGAAGGGTTGGCGTGCGGCCTTGGTGAGGCTTGAACTGATACATTAATGCAGTGGACTTGCACCCTTGGGTTTAACCGCTGCCCTCATCCAGCTAGAACGAAGGTTGCCGAGAAGCGTGTGCGATCAGTCTGATACATAAGGGTTGCCTACCCCAATCTTAGCATCATTAACGCAGCAACGTGCAGGTCAGCCACCGGCGACCAACGACCTAGTTGCGGAATGGCCTCCAGAAATTTTCCGTGCTCGAGTGCATGTGCGGCCTAAGTGGTGACGGCAGTCCCAAAAGGTTGTCCGAAAGAAGGTAAAGCGGTCCATACAGACGGGTTCAGTATCAGAGGTGACCGGTGACCCTTGTGCGTTCTGTGACCTAAGGAGCTGTAAAATGTACAAGCCCTTTTGCCACAGAGTCCGCAGCAGTCCAGCCTAAGGCACGTGCAGGTAATCTACTGGTGACAAGAACCATCAGAGAATAAATTTCGTAACTATACTTCTTCGATTTTGTTATCTTCGTCGTCTTCTTGTTCCCCCGCACCTGCCACTGTGGCCCCATCAGCTGTTTCTGAACCTTCTTCGCCTTGTAAAAGCTGGACGAGGCGTTCGATATGCTCAGATATCTGGGCGGTATTTAGACTCGGTTCAATGGATTCCTCATAAGCAGAAACAAACCTTATCGACTGTCTCCTCCATATGTGCTCCTCTGACAATCTCGTACACTCCATGGGCCCTGAGGTAGTCTCGACCCCATCGTGTGGTGCATAGAAGAAGCAGTGTTTCAACATGCGTCAATCGCAAGACTGAGTCTGCTTCCCGCGTCTTCGTGGGCGGAAGGAACTGAAGTGCAGATGGCAGTTTTTCTTGATCCTGGAAATCACAGCAATCAGCAGGCTTTGGACCCTCCATCGCCGAGATCGTACTTCTAGATCAAGTTCCTCTGGGCCTGCTAAGGGTAGCAAAATGTAAGGCAGCGCGTCAACACCCGGGGCAGACACCGTCGATGGAGGAATCGCAATGACCTCCGTGTCGGGAGATAGTATTGCAAGGTGAGCTTGTGTATAAAAAACGCAGTTTCTGTGATCGATATGTTGGATATATAATGCAGAAACGGGAAAAATCCCCTACTTCAATGTTGAGGCAACTCCACCGCGTCGTATTGTGTCTTTATGTTCGGTGAACGTGACCAATTTTGCCAGAGGGTACTCATTGGAACTATTGGGGTTCAACGGATCCGTAGGTCGTGGAGTCACGAAGAACGTGCGACCAGCTGGAGACTAGTTGTTGTGGTTTTAGTTCAAGACGGGACTGATTCAGTAAAAAGGAAGTGCTGACAATGCTGATATTGGCAAAGACACTGGCGAGGAAGTGTAGCTCTCCTTTCCGCTTTCGTGCAGTTCTATCTTGTGACGGATCTATTGATGCGCCTTGAACGAATGCGTCGATAAGGAGCGGTAGAGCGAGGATATCCTGCGGTTCTCCTAATGGATAAGGTACCGGGGCAGAACAAGTTCCCGAGCGGGACTCCGTTGGCAAAAAAAGGGATGGCGCAGATGGCGTGGGGATGATGGGAACCTTCAAGGTTAACAGAGCTGCACATGGTGAGGATGTAGCGCTTAGATTGGAAAGAAGCATGGATGCCAGATCTGCAAGTATCGAGTCTGCATTCTAATAAGCGGTAAGAGACTGCGGGATGAATGGAATAAAAAGCACGAACCAAGATGTATGACACCAAGAAAGCGAGAAACGCTGGTTCGGACAGAAATGGCACCAGCAATGGTGAATCGGAAAGATTGACCAATGCACGGAAAGCATCGTGCGCAACGGCCTGTGACCATCATCGCTTGATCAGATTTGAAAAGTGTAAACATACGAGTTGATCCCTGCATAAAAGCTTGAGATCACGGATGATATCCGTTTCTTTAGGCTTCTGCAAGCCTCCTCCGAGGCCACTGAAAAAAATGCTTCTATGAGGAGATCCCTCTGGTGTTTGCCCAAGCAAATTTGACAGGGCAATTTGTCGAACCTGAGGGTTCCTGTCCCTTAAGAATGGGATCAGCTGGAAACGAGTTAGAGGTTTAATTCAGATGCTCTAGACTACAAAAGACACGGACCTCTGTCAATTGAGCCTCCATTGAAACACCTCCGATAATCATTATTATTCCCACGAGTGCTTAACAGTTGGTCCTAGATTACGTAAACGGTATTGAACAGCTTTGGTCAGTGGTCTCCATAGATCGACAGTGGCATTCCAGCCATTTGACTTTAGCGCGCTCAGCCGTCTGCATGTCTTGCTACAACGTTACGCGCTCGACCGAACAACTACTAGAAGTTTACGACGACGCTGTACCATCTTTTTCACTTCATCTTTATCCGGACTATTGGACACTCAATAATGGTCCCAAGTTCCTGTACAATAACCCCGTCGCGGTGTGTGGCCGCGTTTGGGATACAGGAAGTGTGCTGACATCTCCAATATTGCAGTCCCTGCTTGATGACGTCCGAGCACACCGTATACCCGTCGACTATCTCGAGCTTTTTGACTCCGCACGCGTACCATTCTATGATGGTAAGGTTGCATTCATCCGAGCAAGGTCTTCTCTTTATACTTTGATTAGGTTGCATGCTCGTAGAGCTCCTGGACTACCGCCCAAAGAGAGTGAAAGATCCGCCTCTGGAGAAACCTGAGCGGAGCCGTGTCGCTTTGCACCCGAATGACGAGACACTTTGGGCAAATTTATGTCTCATGAACCAACATTCGGGCAATAAATTCACAGATTCGGATGTCCTTGACCTCGAAGCGCAGATATTGGTAACCTACATCTGCGATCCTTCCTTCTGTAACTTATCTTCGTTGTAGCTACACACAGCACCTCCCCTATGTCTTGACCCAGATCCACATTTAACCCGTATAGTGAATCATACCCTCAGAGTCTCTACCCCAAGCATACCCGTCTCCTTGAAGCGTAAAGCGGCCGCTATTACACCTGAGGAAGATGAGTCCGAAAAGGCTCGTCGGGGCAAGATCATGCAGTTCATGAACCCGAGACCAACTCGGTCTCATACTCCAAGGTACTCCATAATGTTCAAAAATAAGCTTCCTCCTGCTCACCTCCACTTAGTTATCGGGTATTGGAAGCCATTCGCCGTGCCCAGGAAGTTCGCCTGGCAATTGGATTAGAAACCCAACCTTTTCTCAAAGCCACGTTGCAGGCACACGCAGTCACTCAGGCTCAGGCTCAAGCTCAGACTCTCAGTCAACCACATTTACTAAATCAAGCACAAGGCCAAATACCTGCCTCCGTGCCAACGCCGCAACTTCAGCCCGCTCGATTGCAGCCTACTCCTGTCCCTGCTGTTCCCGCACCGGTGCCAACACCAACTCCCCAGCCAGTTGCTGATCAGAAACCCAAGGCAACAAAGAAGAAAGCCGATCCAACACAGACTTTCCAAGTCATGCCCGAAGTGCCACGCTCTACCGCTACCCCTGCTCCGCATCCCACCGTGAACCAGCTACAAGGGCAACTGCGGCATGGCACGTCGGTGTCACCCCGCGTAGGTGCCCATTCGCCGCTTCCTCCTGCACAATCACCTGCTCACCGGTACACGCAATCCCCCCGACCTCCATCATCGCAAGCGCCGCACTCCTCACCCCTTGCAGCCGGCTCACAACTCCCCCAAACACCACACCGCCCGCCAGCCACGTCCGTTCATTTCATCCAAGTTGCACCACAGGGTTCACAGTCCAAAACTTCTACACCCCAAATGGGCTATCTCCCCCAACCGACGCTTTCCCCTGCACAAGCCAACGCACCCCAACCGGCCGCCGGGCACCATATGTTGCAGCAGCATACTCAAGCGCAGGTACAACAGATATACCACCACCAGCAGCTACAACAACAACAAGCACGAATGGCGCAGGCTGTTCAAGCTCAAGCTCATGCTGCCCATGCGCAGCAGCCACAAGTGCAAACTCATGCACAGGCACAGGCCCAAGCTCATGCGCAGGCACAGGCTCAAGCTCATGCGCAGGCACGGGTTCAAGCCGCCCACGTCCAAGCTCAAGCACAGGCTCAGGCACAAGCACAGGTACAGGCGCAAGCGCAAAGCCAGGCGCAAGCTCAAGCTCAAGCTCAAGCTCAAGCTCAGGCACAAGCGCAAGCTCAAGCCCAGGCGCAAGCTCAATCCCAGGCGCAAGCCCACATGCAAGCCGGACGTATGACACCCCAGAATGGACAACCACGAAGTCCCATGCCCGGACATCTCGCCGCGCGCAACAGTCCCATGCTCCAGAACCAAGCCAAGCGCTCTCCGATGCTCCAACAAAACCAAGCCAGGAGCTCACCGATGCCCAATGCCACGCCACTCCCGACGCAAGCTACGCCAGTTGCACAGCATCCAGGCATGCCGCAGCAGTACAACTTCGGATATTCGCCGTTCCGGGCTGCTGGGCAGGATCAGCAACAGCACGCGATGATGATGCAGTACCCGTATATGGGCTATGGTGTGCCTGGTGCGCGAATGCAGCCGGGTTATCCGTGGGGGGTTGGACGAGGGATGCCGAATCAGGTGAATGGGCAGGGAGGGGTGGGGGTGCAGCAGCAGATGCAGATGGCTGTTGGGAAACCTACACAGGGTGCGGGACGGTAGTATACTAATTTGTATTGTTATTTGTGCTTTCTTTATGTACTTTTTCATTGATTTTATGGGGATTATCTTATGTTATGCATCAATTGGAAGGCGGATTAGATTGTAGAAGATAGTAAAGACGATGTATGCCTCCTTGCGAAAGTACCTCCGATAGATCTCGTTGCTTGGAATATGGGTAGAAGGATATCAATGATGGAGGCATATTCACACTGCCGCATGGGAAGTCCCGCAACTGTTGAACTGACATAACAGAAGGAAGACAATCGTTCCTTCTGGGGGGCTTTGTGAGCACCTCTATTCCTCGTATATGATTGTCACTAAACGATGTTTACCATACATTACGGGCCGAGTTTTCCGGGCCGAAGACAAGGTGAGTACTGGTCAAGTAGTAGCCGTCAAATTGAAGAAGTTCAAACGTTCAAGTATCGCGTCTCGGCGGCGGCCCGCTGCGGGTGACCTATATCAGCATGAAGCTCGGAGTTCTTCGAGCTTTACACGGCCATCTGGCAGCCATCCGGTTTGGTGTACGCCGTCGGGCGATTCGAACATTTCGAATATCTTTCCATGGAGTTGTTGGGGCCCAGTTTAGATCATATCATAATGGGGCAAGCTGTCGAAGTCAGAAATAAGATTGCTCCGAGTCCTCAGGTAGCTATGCAAATGGCAGTGGTACGTGATCCGTCATGTAGCGTAGTATATAACTTGAGCCTAACTCTTTGCACGTTTGCTGTCGGCATTGAAGCACGTTCACATTGCTGGCTTCGTTCATCGTGACATAAAACTAGATCATGATGTTTTGTTCTACAGATCATCGGTGTATTCTCTTGAGCATCCTCCACCTTTGGTCTATGCGAAATTGCGAATTTAAATGCGCACCGAGGCTTACGTTAGTCATTTCATCCTTGAAAATTAGGATACTGAAATGAATTACGAGCTTTGACCCGACGGGATGACCTCGAATCTTTGGCCTACACTCTCTTCGAGACTCTTCGGGGCTCCCTACCATGGGATGAACGGCACATTGCAGCACACATCATGGTTTCAAATGTCAAGTTTTTGCGAAGAAGCTAGCTTGGTCAGGTGCAAGGTTGGCACAGGAGTATGATGTTGCATTCGGGGAGTTCTTCGACGAAATGTGTAGACTGATAATGAAACACCGTCTTATGATCGGTAGGAACGACTATTCGTTGGTATTTCAGAGCGAGGAGTCTTTACTACTTGACTCTGCCACTAATCATATTGCAGGCAAGTCGTCGATTTCTGCTCGGCTCTTGAAAGCTCACGGTGTTGATCATGATGGCAGGACCCGACGAATCGCGTGAACCCTTCAAATCGCGTAAACACTCTGGGTCAACTCGACCCTTGCCATCCATCGTCCGGCCCGGTCAGTTCATTTCTCCCAAGAATATCAATCGAAGGTTACACCGTCGGTCAAAGAGATTCATCCTATTGGCTAGATTCCTTCACTCTCTGACCAAGCGTGGCCCACTGTCCCGCTGCCTGCGGTAGTACTGGGAGTACAATTCGGCCGCCATGGCAGATCTGAAATCATAGTAGCACCCATTACTCGCCGGCTGACCAGCGAATCAACATTCAAAGTTCGACTTACGGCCGATACGGCTGTCGTGTTAGGTTCAGGCTGGCTCCAGGATCCTACGTGGTGTTATTCGCTTGTGCAGCAACTAAACAGGTTCCTTTGTGACCCTGATCAAGTGCTTGTACCCTGGCACATTACACGTAGTTATTCAAGCTGAGCTTGGCGTTGACGTGTGCAGATGCTTTGCACGTTCGCTGTCGGCATTGAAGCACGTTCACATTCAAGTTGCTAGCTTCGTTCATCGTGACATAAAGCTAGATAACATCTTGCTCTGTCCTACAGATCATCGGCGTATTCTCTCGATTGACTTCGGCACGAAATTCCAAACTTCGAATAAATATCATGACGAAGCTTTTGATAAATACCACGATGAAGAAAACTTTAAGCGACCAAGATAAATATCACGACAAGTTGCCTGTAGAGCACCGAAGAGAGTCATCACTGGGAATGTTTCCCGGGCCTTGCTACACACCACTTCCGGTTGAAATGTGTACACGCTCCTGGAAAGCAATTGAAATCATGCCAGTACCTTCGTCGGACTTGGCGACGATGTTAGCATGATATTCTCGAACTCCAAGGATGAGCCGCGGTCCCAAAATAGACATCTGCACAACCCGAGCAAGTTGAAGAAAGTCGAGAAAGACCTCTGCCATGGAATTCGAGTACTGTTGGAATGGTGAGGATTAGTCAGATGCAGATATCGATCATAGGTTGGCATACCAGGAGCTTTGGAGAGAAGTTGCTGAGCTGAAGGGCAGAAACAACAACAACACTAGTGTGAAGTTCGAGTAGGAAAAGATAATCACATTTAAGTTATGAGCGAACCTTGTGAAGTAAAACACGTGAGTCTTTACTAGTACCGTGAAACAGTCCCCGACGGACCATCCTGTTGATGGTCGTTGCACTTCGCGGAAGTGTTTTATGGCAATCCAGACTGTAAAACACAGCGCAAGGATCTCCCATGCAGTATTCAATGCCCAAGTCATCTTGGCCATAGGCACAGCATCTCCCCAAGAGCCATAGCTACATATATGGGTGCCGGAGAGAACGAGTTCTTCTGATATCCATATCATAAGCCTGATCTTTTGAGCGTATAATCGACGCTTACCCCCTGAGATATATTCGACGTTCGTTATTACGGCGATTACTCCAGATGTAATGTGGATAGCGAGGAGGGTTAGAGTGAAAAGGATCAATACCTTCCTTGATCGCTGATACATGGCATATAACCTAGCAATGATGATGACTTGAATAATATATCAGTCAAGTCTATATCATTGTGATACGTACTGCAACTGAGTAGCTCACCACACAGCACGACATTTACGACGATACCAATCCAATCTTCCACAAAGTAGAGGATAATGCCTGAAAATGCTGTTGGTGATGAGTCTTGGAGGACTAAATGTTTCAAACGCACAACTGGTACAATCATCAGTTGAACCAACACGCTGGTCAACTTGAATAATCTCATTCTGAATCACTCACTCCTACATAGTGGCGCAGTCAGTTGATGGAAACCGCGACGCACACAGATTACTCACTGCATCTGTCAACGAGGCGGAGGGGAGAGTTGCTGCATGCTGCTGGTCAGAAGAAGCAACTCCAGTATATACGAGGAAACATACTCAGCATGATGACGCTGCCAATCGTAAGATCTTGTCAGCATATATTTAAATCGAACTTTTTAGCCCTGCAAACATACATAGTGTATGGTATTCCGATGTATCGCACCTAGCACATTTTGAAGTCAGCACACTAGCACCAGGCTTGATCAACCACAAGATACACACACTAAGGTATAGAAAAGTCATGAGGGACCGACGTTGTCTCTGCCCCGAATTAGATCTAACTTACAGTGCTTTTGATACTCTGCTCACCCAGACCAGTTCAAACTATAGACGAATTTTATTGAGATGAATGTTCCGGAAATTAGATCAACCCACCTCTAGTCCAAATGTCAGTGCTGGAGAAATAGGGACTCCGTCAACAACTCCCTCGATAAGCGTTAGTATGGTACGCACCCCAATCGTATACAACTACAGTCAAGCATGCCACTGTGAAAACATATGAAACATTGAATGAGACAGTGTTCTATCCACGAACCTTGGAAATAGCTGCTTCCACGAAAATAACTGATTATCGGCGACAAATTTGGGTCATTTGATACAATGGTCATGTTCAAGGGATTGATAACAGTGAGGCGAACTTGGTCGATGAATTGAACGGTGATGTTCGTGCTACATATGTCATATACCACTACCGGGTCAGCGCTTTCGGATATATTATAACCCTGGATCATCTAACTTTGTGTCAGCTAACATGGGAAAATCAGTGGAGAGAATCACTGAAACCATCAGGCAGTGCAAAATAAATAAAGCGTTGGTGAATCCTTGATCGATGTTTCACTGAATTCCACTTGAGTCGATTGGTCTACCGAAGTAGCGTCTATCTCTTACAAATTGCCGTCGCGAATTTCATCCTTTACCACGTTCTATGCTTTCGGACCTCCGAGACGGAAAAGAGATGAGTGATCCAACGGACTTCTGCTGAAGCGAACTAAAAAAAGATGTAGCTCGCCATGCTCAACCAGACCTCATCGAGCACATCAGGCAGTTTCTCAACCTCGGAAAAATCTCCGACGCAGAGACGTCATCCCCTTACGGCCTCGTGCCGTTCCACCACATGAAGGATGCTAGAGGAAGGGAAGCGCATGATGATGTTTTCCGTGCAGGTTGAGGTAGGTGTCCGAACCAAATCGATCCTTTTGCCCAGTACGCTGGAGAATTTGTAATGTAGACCCTCTGGAGGCATACATAGCGCGTATGACTATCCTGAAGCTGAGTTTTAGCGCGACCATGCTTTTTCGTACCACCCGGCACGATTAGCGTGTCTGAGGCGTCGAGTGCGCGTGCTGCTGAGCTTGAGGCTATATCGCAGAATATGAGAGAGCAGCTTTGGAAGGCGAAGGAGATTAATGATGTGATGCGGGAGACAGTTGTGCAGAAGGTCATGGCGCAAGAAAAGTTGCGGAGGGCCGGAATGATACTGCGCATGTATGCATCAAGATGATGTGGAACAGCCGAGAAAGAAGATGGGGGTCGAAACATACGACGAAGGAGTGTAAGTAGGTGCTTGAATGTGCTCATCTGGTCGACAAGTCTCCCCCAGGGAAGCCAGTATTATAGTTTGACAACTCAGTTTGGGGTGTTGGTCATACATAACTTCAACAGCTTGCGAACTCAGCATGCCGCCTTGCAGCTCGAGGGGCACGCCTGGGCATGATGCAGATACCAGTGACGAAGCTGGCAGTCAAATGAGTGCTGATGAATGAAAACAACTTACCCTTCAACAAATACTTGAGGTAGGGCCTGACGCGGCGTGTTGTTTCTTGGAGGTCTAACGTGTCTATAAAACATGGGTGCAACTCGCGGTTGCACGCAGGTCCTGTAGATGCCGACAGACAGTGAATGAATTAATGACTATAGTATGAGTTGACTGGTAGTGATATAGTGGGAGTCTAGCCGAATGTGATTTTGGAACTCAACGCGCAGCCGCAGCCGGGCGCACTGATTGCAGGCTGGGAGTATAACTTACATCGTTCTTCTACTGTAACTTGTGCTAAAGTCTTCAATGCCACCCTGATGTATTTTCTCCCTGCCTTCTTGTCTACTTACGCCAGACGCCTTCCCAGAATTCTCCATGTCTGCACAACCCACCTTTCTCTCGCAACACTGCTGCGCGTTCCCAGTCTTGTTTCCTTCTTGATTTTTGTCGCCATTTACATCGCAATTGAGCTGGTGTTTGCCATCGCATTCGTTCCTATATTTTCTGGATGGCAGCCCGCTTTCCCCTTAAGCTGGAGGTTCCTATTACTCCTCCTCTTCGTAGTGCCCATCTTTGCCTTCACGCAAGTCTCGCGGTTACTACTCCCCTTGCTCATAGATCGATGGATTAGGGCGAGTGGAAGTATTGGCTTTTCCCAACATGGGTATGTCATGCTCCAGCGAGATAGCGCTATCGCAAGACCCATCGAACTAGTATTCGACGTCGCCGAGGAAGAAAATGCCCTGTTAGAAAACGCTGAAGAGGGCAGCGAGCGTTCCTCTAGACCATCATCTCCTACCGCATGTCTTGCAGGGCCGCATCATAAACAGTGGTGGATACAGCTTGTCACATACGTCCTACTTTTCGTCGTGAGCACGTGGATTGGACTGCACTATGAGCAGCCCGGCGATGTGCGGTACAGAGATTCCATTCAGTTGGCCGTTGCACACCCTCTAAGGGAAGGGTACGGAAAACAAGGTAAGTTTCTTGAACCTGTTGAATCGAATCTAGCTCATATTGGTTCAGAGAAAATCTTCGTTGCAGCAATGTTCTACAACAACGAACGAGTCATTCCCTATTGGCACAACTCTCTTATCAAAGTCATCCACTACCTC
>PVYJ01005887.1:0-16501 GCA_002995095.1 Rhizopogon sp. AM-2018a | reverse complement strand
CAAGGTAGGGTAGTAGCCAGGCGCCGAACTGCTGGGATATGTTTTCCCAGGAGGGCGTTTCTGTCTGCCCACCACAAGCCTGAAGACATGCTTTATAGGTGAATCCGGTCGCGATCGAGATGTTCACGACCGCTACTTGTTCGCCAGTGGCATTCACTAGTCCAGTTGCATTGAGGGTCTGGCGTGCATTATCTCTGAACTTGAGGAAAATATCAGTCATGTTATCTGCATGCGCCCCTCGCAGAGACATGAGCAGCAATAGGCACAATTGTATCACTTGGAGAACGGTGAGCAGAAGTTATTTAGCGAGCTGGGGAACTCACTCTTTATGTGGCGCATTCTGCGTTAGCTAGTTGGTTCTGGCGCAATACGAATGGTGTTCTTATAAACATTCCCTTGTCGTCGTAAAAGGGGCCTGAGGGGTCACATCAAGAGATTGCCGAAGAATAACACTGACATGGGAGGAAATTCCGTCAAAACCATCTCGAATTCGGTTGTTGACAAGTGACGGATTTGGAGTGACATGTACTAATTTAATGCGAGGGTCGTTTCCGGGGTATCATAATCGTTGGCTCGAGAGGTTCCCGCGCATGTGTACCATAGGGCAATGCCCCATCAGACACGTAAATCAAAAAGAAAAGAAAAAATTTCCTTGCCGGGGGCCTGTTCAGAGTCGCCGTACGGCATCTAAGTACAAACCGCCGCTCATGGCTATAATCAGCTTCGGTCAATGCGCTCTTTTGATGACGGTTCAAAGGAACTTACTATTTCGGCCCTTCATCAATGAGAGTGCTCCCTTCACTGCCTTGGGGAAAGGCCAAGCGTGAACATAAATGAATGATATCCATAGATAAGCATTATAGACTGTGCAGCCTGTGATAGAAAATTTGGATCAGTACTCCGAGTCATTGTCATGCTTCCTACAGGCGCCACTTTAGCTTATCCTAGCAACCACTGGCACTGCCTTTGAACACGAGAAGCAAACACGAGAAGCAAAGATGACATACTGATGAGTGCAGCACAAAGACTAGCGCCCTTTTAAGTTCTAGAATCTAGAATTATGATGTTCAATGATCAAAGATAGTGGGGAGGCGCAGTTTACGCCACATCAATCAAGGCTCTGCAAATGAGTAATGGTGAATTTTCCGCGGGACGGTGAAACTAGAGGGTAGGGACGAACTTCGTCGGCAGGAACCTTGTTTATCTTTGTTACATTACATGTTAGCCTCAACCAATCCAGTAGAATACAGACGACTGTCGTTGATATGTACATAGATAGTAAGGTAGACGACATGCATTTACTGTAAACGTCACGTGATAAAGCGTAATAAAGCGTGACAAGCGCATAGGATGTATAATGGGAACTTAATCGAGAAAGGGCTGTTGCTGCCATCGTATTCTATACCGTCAACCAGATTTCGCCAACATCGAGTCGTTGTTAGAGACCACTTGCAAGGCTAGGGGCGTTCAGGTCATTTTTCTGCCGAAGTTTCACTGCGAGTTGAATTTTATAGAGCAGTGCTGGGGTTTCCGAAGCGGTTGTATCGTGGCTACCCGATATCGATAAAAGATAGTGATTTGGAGCAGAACTTGGAGAGGGCGCTGGATGCCGTTCCTCTTGCCAGCATGAGGAGGTAAGGAATTACATGATCAGTCATTTTCTGATGGAACCACGGGGCCCGGGGAGGTTCGCAACCAGATCAAGCCGCTTTATGGATGCTTACCACAAAGGCCTCAATGGGAGCCAAGCTGCTTGGGCAGCGAAGAAATATCGTGGGCATCGTGTCCTTCCTGCATCAATTCTCGCCGAACTTGATGCAGCGAAAACAATGTAATCACGATGGTAATTTTTTATTGATAGTACTCAGGTGCGCTTACTACATATACTGTTACATGACTATTAGATCTCTACTAAGTACATTACTATAGTCTTCACAGCTAACACCACGTCAGTACTCTATCGCGTACTACACTATCTATCCATAATGGGAAATCTGACCGAACGTCTTCAATTTATCCGTCTACCTTACTTATTTTCTTGGCATATAGTCAATCATCCAAACATGGCCTTATACAACTGATTCGGAAATTGTTGTCCGGGGTTGCCCGATCGAGTTAGAAAAATCAAAGAAAAGACAGTCTGCAGCACCTGCAATCACGATCGACTGCGACCGCTCACCACCCTCGCGGTTCCCCGCCCAACCGCAAGCCTTCAGCTTCACATTTGCCTGCCCACAGCGGGTTACTGCCGGTGACTTTGGCCCTGTTGCTTCTGCAACCTCAGGACTCTTTTTCTCGTGTTGTGCCCTGCTGATCTTTCCCCCCCTCATTGCGGCCTTGGCAATTGTCAAGACACCCGACGAATCAGAACAGTTTGTCAAGGAAGCTCTTGTACGTTGTTTTCGCGCTTATAGTCTGTTTCTCGCTAAGTCATTGCACGGGCAACTTAAACCAACCCAAGGAAACTCAACTAAGCTCATTCGAAAGGAAAACGAGGATGACATGACCTAAATTGCTCAGCGTGCTGCACGTCGTTCCGCACCGAGCGGCGGTCTTGCAGATACGAGCAATGGCATCTTGCACCACCATGACGATGATCTGGTTCCCCGTCCAAAGTCAATACCTCAGCGCCCTCCTGTTCATGGTGACCACGAGCATTCTACTGCCTCAAAGACAAGTGGCCGCCGGGATGCGCCTCAGGTGTGCCAGATGATTCTTCCCTTGTGATTTAAGATTGTCATTGTTCATAAGCAGGCAGCGCCCCCATATCGACGCCGTACCTCCCCGCTACCAGACCTAACTGATGAGGACGTTCCAATGCCAGCGAAACCGCTCCCGACTACTGATGAAACCCTCCTGCACCTCTGAAGGCCAAGAAAGGGGGTAAGAAAACTGCCTGGATTACAGTTGATACCCCTCGAAGAACGTCTGGTCGAAGGAAAGCCAACGGCTACTAGGATCACAACTCGTCTCCTCTTTTATTCTCGCTGTTACAGCTATTTGAAAAAATGATGATACTAACCAAGACCAAGAAAGACTTAATGAAATCTAGTGATGGTATGATTAAGTATGAGTGATACAAGAAAATATAAGTCGGATATGGTGTAATGGTTAACATTACCGCCTCTCACGCGGTAGCTCGGGGTTCGATTCCCCGTATCCGAAATTTTTGTTGTTGACGTCATGGTCACGTGACTGGACGCGATCGACCATGAGGTACTGAAGGTTAAGCTACTCAAGCACTTATATATAATCACTTGTACTCAGCTCTGAGCATGACAAGTGACCATCGCTCTCCCTCTCCGGAACCGCCTGGCCCGCGAGCAATACGGAGACTTCATGAGTCTCTCATTAACCGAATTGCGGCAGGCGAAGTATGCCTTGCGTAAGCCACGCGACAGATGCGAATACTGATGAAATTTACTTCTAGATCATACATAGACCAGCTTCTGCGCTCAAAGAGTTGCTCGAAAACAGCCTCGACGCAGGGTCTACCTCGATTCAAGTAATTGTCAAGGATGGTGGTATGAAGCTGCTACAAATTCAGGATAATGGTTATGGCATTCGTGTATGTCTTGGTCAAAGTTCCATCGTGGCTTTATATTGAGTGCATTCCAAGAAAGATGATCTACCCTTACTCGCTGAGCGTTTCACTACGTCCAAGTTGACCACTTTCTCCGACTTGTCCAAGTTGACGACCTATGGGTTTCGCGGAGAGGCTCTTGCGTCGATATCTCACGTTTCACACCTGACAGTAATCACCAAGACCAAGTCAGACACGTGTGCCTGGAAGTGTGTACATCGCCATTTCAGTACAAAACAATTTGACATCTGATGGAAATCCAGGGCTACTTATGCTGACGGTGTCCTCGTCCCTTCAAAAGCAGGATACACACCAGACCCCAAGCCTTGTGCTGGGAACAACGGAACAACTATCATCGTATGTCTCGAAGAAGTCGGGCTTCAGTCGTCTTTCATCACACAATTCACTATAGATCGAAGACATGTTCTATAACACGCCCACCCGACTGTCTGCTCTTCGCGGCTCCTCTGAAGAATACGCGCGGATCCTTGACGTGATGACCAAGTATTCCGTACACAATTCGAAGGTGTCGTTCGTGTGTAAGAAGGTATGCTGCTTAAAATATACCAGAAGGCGTCCTACAGATGCTATCTTGTAGTCTGGTTCCATGAGTCCTGAACTCTCGACCCCATCCTGTTCGGATACCTCTCTCGCAATTCGTCAGCTATACGGTCATTCCATAGCAAAAGAACTTCTGCATGCCACGACGTCTTCTACTTCCAATGATAGTACGGAAGCGGTCGACGAGGATGATCCAGAAGCATGGTTGGCCGAAGCATACTTCACTAACGCAAACTACCAAGGCAAGAAGACCGCGTTCTTGTTATTCATAAATCGTTGGTTTCTTACCCTTCCAGTCGTGCAAAAAGTTGAGGCATGTTTCATGCAGACCGTCTAGTAGAATCATCTCGTATAAAACGGTCCATTGAGAGCATATACAGTGGTATACTGCCAAAAGGTTCCTCTCCTTTTGTGTATCTGAGGTAAGACCAGAGTCTACTAGTGCGGTTATGAAACAAATCATCCGCACAGCATCAACCTCGACCCCAGGTCTGTGGATGTCAATGTGCATCCGACGAAACGCGAAGTCCACTTTCTGAATGAAGAAGCCATTATTGAGCGGATATCTGATGCCATTCAGCAGAAGCTTGCGGGTCAAAGTCAATCACGAGTATTCGAGTATCAGGTACATGATAAAATATACTCCGCGTGTGCACTAACCACCTTCATTGACAGACGCTGCTCACTGGTGGCATTGCACAATCAGCCTCACGGAAGGGCAAGGAAAAGGCAACTAATGCTGATGATGTAGAAGGAGATGACGACCGGCCATCAGCCATTCAAGGTTAGCCAGTTTGTAAACCTCCAGGTGGATATTATTTGAACTCTGTTTAGTAGCGAAGAAGGTGCTTTCTCAGCACAAAGTTCGTACCTCCCTGCAGGACCGGACGCTAGACTCGATGGTTCCGGTCGCTGACCCATTGAGGACCGATTCCGATGAGCCTACAACAGCTATCCGATTACGGGACATCAAAGAATCTACCTGCCATTTTGCATCCATAAAAGAACTCAGGCGCCTTGCTACCAAACGTTTACACCATGGTGGGTTGTGCGTTTCTGTCGCGACCAATACGCTCAAGCACATACAACGTAGACCTCACTGAAATCATCAAGAAACATACTTTCGTCGGCGTGATTGATTCGTCCCGGTGTCTTACATTGATTCAACATAATAAGAACTTGTACATGGTCAATCATGCTGCATTAGCGTGCGTCCGTGAGCTCGTGTGAAGACTTGAATTAACGCAGCACCACAGGGAGGAGATGTTTTATCAACTAGCTTTGTTACAATTTGGAGACTACAATCGACTCAAACTCGACCCCCCTCCATCTCTTCGAATGCTAGTCAAGCTTGCAGTCGAAGTGGAAGAAGGCACGGAACGCAGTGGGATGGGCAAAGATGAGATTGTCAATGTACGAGTCCAAGTTTTAATGCTTTGTCAGATCAACTCAACGGCCTTTCGCAGCGAATAGTCGAGACCCTTATGGACAGACGAGAGATGCTGCTCGAGTATTTCTCATTCGAAATTTCAGAGACGGGTGATGTCAGGACGCTTCCCCACCTCCTCCGCGAGTACACCCCTAACCTCGACAAGCTACCCATGTTCCTCATGCGTCTTGGGCCCCAGGTATGTTCGACGCCATATTGCCATTTCATCGATATAATAGTTTCCTTAGGTTCACTGGGAGTCTGAGCAAGAGTGCTTTAGCTCTTTCATGCGCGAGCTTGCATACTTCTACTCGCCAGCCCCACTGTCCGTAGTCTCAGCGCCCGCCTCCGATGAAGATGAACAGGTGAAGCAGAAAGCTGAAGCTTGGCGCATACAAAACATACTATTCCATGCGATGCGTAAATATCTGGCAGCACCCAAGTCCCTGCTGGAAAACGATGTCGTGCAAGTAGCGAGCTTACCAGATCTTTACCGAGTTTTCGAACGCTGTTAGACTGAATGACTACACTGCAATCTATCATGGAATGCTGGTACATAACTCTACATAGAACCCGTCATAATGTAAATTACAGTGATTTTGTGATGCATCGATAACAACGAAAGCGTAGTGGAGATAAGTTAATACAGTCCCTTGCCATTAGGAGCGGTGTAATAGAAGGCCGGAGAGTCGTATTTGAATGCGTCAAACTCAGATTCGGGATCAGACTCGTCGCTGGAGTCATCAGAAAGGTCGCGCGGTCCGCTTATCCGGAACACATCAGCAAATGGAGTCTGTGGAATGTCGCCGGAGTTGTCCGTAGACCTGGCCATGATAGAAGCGACTCTGTCCTCTAGCTGAAGACTTGGTAGGAGCCGCGCTTGAGGCTTCGTATTCTGGAAGAACTCGCTCAGCTCATGCAGGTCCTGAACCAAGACTCCCAAGTCCTCATCAAGTGCATCTCCAAATATAGAGTCTCGGGACTCTGACTGGAAGTGCACCGTAGATATCCGCGATGACGTCGTGAACATAAGAGCAACCGCAAGGACGTTGGCGCGACATTGTACTTGTCGGTGTTGTATGCGTGCAATACACCAACCAGAGTCTTCAGGAACCCCAAAGATCTCCGTCTCACCCGCACCAGCGAGTGAGGAGACGTGCATGCTCATGCGAAGAACCTGTTTAGCTGTGGGTCCCCCGGTGATTTTCGTTGGCTCCTCCAGCACGTCAAGAGCTTGAGTGGCCAGGTCTCCTTCCACTAACCGCAATAATGGCATAAGATGCTCTGTGCCCAACGACTGCAGAGCACGCTGCTGGAATAGGACTTTAAGCACGTGCATCGAGGACACTTGAAGCCATCTCTCCTTGTTGAGCACGAGGCTCAACAACAGAGTCGTAATATCGGTCCAATCAGCGGGAGGGTAGTGGTCGCGTAGACTGCCAACGGATTGACGAAGGAAATCATCCTTGGTCCTGAACCGACGCTTGACAAAGGAAACCATGATCCGATTGATGCTCTCCAGACCATCTTCATCAGCCAAGTCGGCGATTGAAGAACAGAAGTCGTTTAAAGCTTCGTCATGCTGGTCATTAGACATAGCGTGCATGCACCATGGTAGAGACAGTGTAAACAGGTCTCGAAGCCAGTTTTTGGGAGAGTCAAGCAACATGGGGCACTTCAGTTTTGCCAGTCTCCTGAGGACTACGAAGGTGTTATGTAGAGTCGTAGCAGAACCCAACCCGCCCATGAGGGCTTGCTGTAATCCGATGGACCCACTCCAATCTCGAGGGCGCTGAGTAAGGATGAGGTCAACGACGAGAGGGTCGTTCAAATCAATGCGATCGAGGAATGCAGCCAACAGTTTGATAGCTTCTAGGTAATCGGTTTCCGCGCTGGTTGACAGCACAGCAGACACTGTCCAAAAAAGCCGAGGAAGGAGTGTGCAATCGAGCTCGTCCAGTGTAACCATACCGGTGATGGTGCGAATGACCTCGGCCGAAAAAGTCTGCCTTTCTGGATCCATATCCGCTATAGAAACGGATAAGCGGCTCAGCAGCTGATCCAGGGCGGCATGACTCAAAGGCAGTCTCAACACGCGAATCACCTGCAAAGAACGAAGCGCGAGACTTCGCATGTTGCAAAGCTCAACGTATGATAGTGCCAAATTTCCTACAGTCTGTTCCAGAGTTGTGACAAGAGGCTGGATCATAGGAAACACCTGAGAGAACAGGGCGCTCATTCGAGCTTCCACAATCCCGTTGGCATCATCATCCTTCCAAAATACAGAATCTCCCTGATCCTCCAAAGCACTGATCTGCGCCACTAATGCAGAGCAATTGGATTGTACGAGGCCCGGAATGCAAATGCGCAAGAGCTGGAAAAGCATTCCACGAGCACGGTTCCTCATAAGGGGGACGCGGTGGTCAATATTTGGAAAGATGGCTTGTAGAATGACCGGTATCGAAGTGACATGCGTCCACTGCCCTTCAACCACAGCTGACCCCAGTAGGATAAGCGCATACTGCGCAGGTCCCAGCAGTATTTTCGGCTGCTCTTCAGCAAAGAGAGCATTCAAGTCAGACCACAGCTCGAAGTCTTCTGCAGCGGGTGGTTCCTTCAGTTGGTGATCAAGGGAAGGAACCATGCGTTCCGGCTCGCAATAGTAACAGAGAAGCTCGTAAACTTGCGGGGCAGAAACAGAACGCGAAAGACATGCTACGATGGTGCATGCACAATCGACGAATGCGCCCGTCGCTACCTTGAGTGCTTGATTGATGAGGAAAGTTATAGTGGCAGCTCCGTAGGTCTCATTCGGGTAGTCTGCGAATCGCGTCCATATCGCGGCAACCTGTTCGAAATGACTTTCGCTGTATCGTTTTGTGAGTGTGACAAGATGGTAAAGAATGCGGCTGCTGGCTGGCGATGGGTGTAAACGCTCTTCGTTGTCGGGGTCAAGCGTGAGTCGTATTTGCGGGACCCAAGACTCAAGGCTCTGCAACAATAAGAGAGTGACCCTCTCATTGCCACTGCGAGACATGCGCATCAGTAAGGTAGCCATCTCCGTGACCACCTCGTTAGCGTGACTGGGATGTTCGCTAGAGAGACGCTCTGAGACCAGCCGATGCGTGTGTAAGTACACGCTGCTTAAAGGGCTGGTAGCCATCGCCTGAAACTCGCTAAAAGACAGGATGCCCGAGGAATTCTCATGCGTGGCCTCGAGAAGCCTAAGGGATTTCTGTCTGATTCTCGAATCAGCGTGACATAGGTTGGTCAAACCCAAGCATATAATTTGCGCGAAAGTGTATGAACCAACGTCCACGCTGCAAACGACTTCGGACAGAACATCGAAGAAGGCAGAGCTACTGGGCGACGAGTCTTTCGAGTCAATGAAGGAACGCCGGAGGACGTCGCTAAGCAATGCTTTATCTGCTTCACTGGGTGCGATAAGAGAACGAAGAGACTTTCTGCAAAGGAATGAGTAGATAGCATACATGAATGTGTGAATAAGTACCTTCCACACATGACAACATGCGAGTAAGAAGATTGAAAGACATAATGGAGGCGATCCAAAATCTGTACAGCTTCCAAAGGTTTCGCAGGCTCCTGAGGGTGGTCCGTAGGTGATGAGGAATCTACAGTTTCAGAAGGATAATACGCCCTTTGCTGTTATTAGGTCAGCTTTGAACAACAAAACATGAAGTCTTTTGCTTACGCAAAGTGCAGCAAGCGCACCCACGGCTGCATTGGAAAGCAGTTTAGTCTCATGCTGAAACCGCTCTGCAGAGTCTGACTCGGCTTGAGGGTCGTGCACAGCCGCGGCCGCAGCTCTTTGCATTAGAATGTATCTCTGTTTTGCTGATTCAGATTGAACGCCGTACTGGCACCATTCTTCACAAAGCCTGTAAAGAGTGACACATCTGTCGGATGAAACGAACCGTTCCGAGTCGGCAAGGTTCGCTAGGCTATCGAAGAAGCGTTCGACCAAACCGCAGAAGTAGCGGCGAAGACGCTGTAGTGAGTAGTTATCGCGATTCTCCGGAGCGACGAGGAAGGTTTGCGTGTTCCGGATGAAGTTGAGCGCACATGTCATTGCATCTTGTTTTGCAGAAGATCTCTGGTGCTGAAGCTGCGGAGCAGTAAGGAAGTAGATACGAGCAACGGCCGAATGTAGACGAGCTTGACGTCGAAAACGTCCACCCGACCCAGACGACCCAGACTTCGACCAGGCGTCATCGTAGAATTGACGGAAAGCAAATAGATTCAAATCCTCCAAAAGCTGCGAGAACCCAGCAGAGGGGAAGGAGCTAATGCTGAGGACAGCAGCATCACGAAATGGAGCGTACTCAGCATCTAAGAACGGTGTCAGGTACTTAAACAGGCAACGTGTGGTTGTCATTCGTTCGCGCTCAAAGGTAGCGTCCGAAGGGGCTCGTGAATGTTCTCTACCAGCTTGGATGGTACCGCGGTTGTCCGATACAGTCGCTGTAGCACATAAACTTTTCATCCACATATGCCATTGATCGATCAGGTTCATATTATCTTTGACTTGTTTGTACCCTTCTTTGTCGGAGGAGCCTGGCGCACGAGAGGAACCAGGTAGTCGTCCACTGAGAGACGAGAGTCCTGCCAGGTGCAACATCGAGGGATGGTAGCGAGATGCTGCAGCCTCGATAATGGAACGGCAGTCCACGACAACTTTCAAAGATTGCTGGGACGAGGCTTGCATGAAGCTAGGGAAAACACAGCGCCATATCTTCCTGTCCTTATCATAGTCGCTATCGGCAATCCTCAACAACACGTCCCTTTTCGCAGACTGCCTCCACTGGTGCAGACGATCCAGCTCTGACCTATCCAATAACTCGTCAAAGCCCTGCAAACGGGGATTGTCACGAGCTTCACGATCCAGCAGTTCATCGAAAAGGATGGAAGAACCCGTATAAGTACCATCGTCAGCGTTTATATGAGCAATAAAAGGCGCCAGCATGCGGATGAGTTTGACCCCCGCGCAGCGAATGTTGGCAGGTTCATGCGACAGCAGAAACAGTGCGCCCGCAGTGATCCCGTCTCCTTGAAGGGCCATGGCCTCCCTTTCGCTAGCTGTGATATCCGCCTTGGGTCTCTGAAGAACACCATTGACCCAGCCTTCCACAAGGCTGATCCAGAAATTCAGGAGCCGAGAACTTTCGAGGACAAGCCTTGCACCGAACCCTTCCCGCCCGATACATGCAGGATCAAATAGGAAGGCTGTGAAATGACGCAAAACTGCAGGCGCATACCGTCCATCGGCCATGAAGCGCCTCAGCGCCGCTCCCGCCACTTCTCCGATGCGAGGCTCCACATGAATGATACCGCGGATGAGCATATTAACGGCATCTGTGAGGGGCAAGGAGGCGTGTAAGCAGCGAGGCCACGACTGCAAACATGTCTGTAGCATAGTTATCTGTGACACGAGATTGTTGGAGTACGCAAAGGATCCTTCAGGTCGTCGACAAATGACGATGTTGTGCAACTCTTCATGGACGGAGTTGAACCGGGAAAGCGACCACTGTTCGTCGAAGATGGACATTTGGCCTACAGACTGGCTTGCAGCCCGCGCAATCGTGGTGATGACAGTGCCATATCTGTCAAGAAGCTCTTGAACACCATGCCTGGATAACACTGCAGACGGAAGAGCTTCAGAAGACGAAGGATAGTCATCCCAGGATGGTACGGCAGTAAAATCGACACTGGATGGCCACGTAGGAACTGACTCCTCGCGTTCGAAAGCGTGTAAAGTTAAGAGGATAGCTTGTGCAGATATAGCAACGCGTTCAGGAGCCAAGATGCCCAAGGTATTAGCTGTGGACGAGGAATTCACAGCAGCTTCTTGAAGCAAATCCATGCAGACTCCCAGCCCGTACTCGAAATAACGCGACAGGATGAAATGCAAGACGTATATGAAGGGTTCGAGATGCTCTTCATGATGGGAGATTGATGACCGTCCCGTAGGGAAGATATGTTTGAGTAGGGAGTCCAATTTGGCGGTGCAAGTGGCTAATGGCTCCTGGCATCGGTACAAATATGTCCATATCAATCGAATAATCCCATTCAAGACAGGAATCCGATAAGGCTTCTCCTACATAAGGAGTTAGCAAAAAAAACAAAGTCTGACTGTTCGCATGCAAACCTTCATCTTCGACAGCCCATACTCAAAGCAAGTCGTCCAGTGGCGCAAAAAGTATTGATGAGGCGCAACGCAAAGGCTGGTGACAGCCAACGGGTATGCGACATGCCAATAGCGTGGTTTGCTCATCATCTCCTTAGCCCGGGGATATATCTTCTCAATTGCCTTCTCCCATTGTGGATGATTTACCTCGGCCTGCGCCGTCTTGACGTTGTGTTAGAGTGTATCAGCATCAGCCAGATAAATGAGGACATACTTTTCCAATAGGATGTAATAGACGAGTCAATGTGTCGGCGAAAGCAATCTTAAACCGAAGACCATGCGCATTCGCAAAGGATTTGGCTAGTAACTCCAGAAACTCGGCACCTTCCTCAAAGGCTTCAGGGGGCCATACCTAGTTGATACATGAGCACGAATAAGTAGATAAGAAGATCACTCTCACTCTCAGCTGAACATGACGCAACCCTTTCACTAGATGCTCATATTTCGTATCGAGGTCTTTCGCCACTTGACCATTAGCCACAGGCTCGAGCTCGCCAAGGAAACGATCCGTGACACTGACAAAGCTGGCGAAGGGTTATGTTGGAATTTTTCTGATGAGAACTCCATGCTCACCGAACATTTGCCAGGTGTCCGAGCATTGTGGCATACAATTCGGCATTAAGCCTGTGATTAGCTGACTGAGAGAGCAGTTTCACATCTGGCCTCTTGAACTGCTCAAACGTTGTTTCCTCCAAGCTAAATCCTAGGGTGTCACCCAGTGCGTCCTTTGACAATACCGACAATACCGCAATAAGAGCGCGACACATAATGTAAATCGACGCCAGGGACTTCCGTTCATTCAATAATGTGGATGGTTCTTGTGATCTTGCACCACGTGTCGAGAGCGGTGATTGGCTGGCGTGATGTTTGAATATGTCGGCGCCGACGTTTTCATAATGAGTGCGTCTCCAACGCATGATCGAGTCTACGACTGGTTTTGGATGTTTCTGAGCGATTTTCCCCAAGGAGCCCATTAGGTCATCAAACTTGGGATCCAAGGAGGGACCCATGAAGTTCGACAATAAAGGTTCGTGATCCTAAAGCAAGCGTAAATGAGACGTGCATGACCAAAACAGAGAACAAAAATACCAGCGGTTCACGAAGGAACGCGTCCATCTTTGCCTCCGCAAGAGTAGCAAACCGAATGAAAACTGCATGAAGAGCGTAATTAGATGGCATCTTCGGACCTGACGGCGCCTTGTCATCCTCCTCTATTACTACGGGCCCTTCACTGAAGATGTGAGCACCAAATCCATCTGGCATACGGGGAACAGGAGGGGGAGAGGACGAGTATGTGAAACCGTGACCAAGGTCACTCCCCGTGTCCGAACTATGAAATATAGACCCAGATTGAGAATGATGGGACCTTGCAGTAGAGTGCCCTCTTGCCCTTGATGGAGCGCGGGGACGTGTTTCGCTAGATCCAGGTGTTGGTGGTCGAGGATGTGGAGGACTTGTAGCGTTGAGTGCCTTTTGAGAAGTCAATGTGGATTGAGGCAGGGACGAAGTCGAGCGGTTGAATGGGTTCTTCAGAATGGGGTATGCCTGGTAGTCTAGCGGAGGTAATGGCGGTACATCGGTATTCTTCCTAAAGGCATTCCTGATGGATGCAAAAGATGGCTTCTTGGAGAACGGAGAGCTTGCATTGATCGAAGGTTGAGTAGTATGCGAGCTCTTGCCAATTTGACGGGAAGGTTGTGAAGTAAAAGAATCCTCTGATGCAGCGGAATCGCCACGACTATGAAAGTAACTTCGCTCGCCGCTGCGTTCTGGAAGTGCTGTTGGAGTCATGATCGTTGGAGAATTTGGGCCTGATCCTGCATTCCCGAATGCACCAAAGCTATGACCTCCAGACCTGCCGAAGGGTATGGGAGTGGACTGAAAGTCACCATCATCAAAATCTGGGAGATTCAGCAAATCTTCGAGCGAAGCAGATGAATGGACTCTCACCTGGTATTGTAATCTGTAATACACCTTCTGAGCTCATGATTCACTACAATGGTGTTCGCACACAGCTCTTCAAGAATATCGTGAGATGGAAGCACCTGGTTTGAACGTCGACCTGGGCAAGTGGGCGAGTAAGCCTGAAGCTTGACGCAGGCTTGTGCGTTCTAAGTCACTTACTGACCACTGACCACTGCTTTACGAAACCGTCTTGTTCCACAAAAGTTTCGGAACTCCCTAATCCAGAACAACCACGTGACCCCCGCGACTCCGACGTAGCACACAAAGTTATTGACCTTCCACATTATCGTCACCTTGTGAAGTCAGTAGTATTAGCATCTAGTCAGGTAGTCTCGAACCAGGCGTTCTAGGAATACCGGAAGGACCCGGGCGCAAGCGCTTCCTAGTCTCCGAAGGAAACTCCGGCACGGAACGTCTGGTCTAGGAAGCGCTTGCGCCAGACTACTAGTCAGGAGCGGCCAGCGCAACGCTAGAACTTAGAGCCTCATGTCGTAGGTTCGATTTAAAACTCCGATAGGGTTACTTATTCAACTATCAGCCCGGTGGTTGAACTTACTCGTGTCCGTTAGTGACTGCATCAAGCTAGCTAGACATAATTCCATGGCCAGGTATTATGACGAGATACCTGAATCTCTCATCGAATGGATCAAGAAACAGCATATGTTCTGGGTAGCTTCCGCTCCCCTGAATCCTGATGGACATGTCAACGTCTCTCCAAAGGGCACAGCGGACTGTTTCCGCGTCCAAAATTCGCGACGAGTTTGGTATCAAGACTTGACTGGAAGTGGTGAGTGATATATAAAATGATTTCGGTCTCATTCAAGTATGGGAGTCAAGGTGTGGAAACGATTTCTCATATCAGGGAGAATGGTCGCGTGACGGTAATGTTTAATGCCTTCGAGGGACCTCCCAGGATCATGAGGTTGTATGGGATAGGTACGAGCTAATCTTTTACGACTTTGCATCGATTCCATTCTAATATCCACGCATAGGAACCGTGTATGAATATGGCACACAAGAGTACGAATCCTTTATTTCTCCTGAAACCCGCAAGCCAGGCTCTCGTGCAGCTATCGTTATCGATGTATACAAGTGTCAAACGGTACTATCTTTGATCTACTCCGGTTTTTTCCGTTTAACCATTTTCGATAGACATGTGGATTCGCTGTACCTATCTACGATTTCGTTTCGCATCGCACTCAACTTCTCCGACTGACCGACAACGCAGAGGCATTTGACCGCGCATCAGATGGTACTTCCTCCACAGAGATCTGTCGGAAGGGTATTAAAGCCTATTGGACACAAAATAACCTCAGAAGCTTGGATGGCCTTCCTGGCCTCCTTACAGCTCCTGATTCAAAAGTAACACCTGTCAGTGTCTTTGACAGGGAAGGTCCGAGACCGAAGTTGCACCGTTTGTCTTCGAGACAAGAGGGCGCTCTGAGCAGTGGTGCAAATTTGGCGATCGGTTTTGTCCTTGGAGCATTAGCCGCTACCTTGCTTCATCGCATCCTATCTAACAATGGAATTGGTATGTTTACCATCTGAGCTTAATAAAGCAACAGACGAGGTGGTGACTTGGAATACGATACGTCTTGCATACGTCTCGCCATTCTGCTTCATACCATCGTGTTGGAACAGTGGCTTTGTACACCGTTATGGAGACTGCTTGCTACTCTATCTATGCATGCCTGTGCAGCATGTTATCACCGGCAGGATTTCCTTGAGAGCGTTTGTTGAGTTGGACGGATGATTTGTATCATACTACACCTCAGTCTTGTGCGATGCGTACTGGAATACCGAATCACTCATTTTGCATCTGCCCAACAAATGTCCGAGTTCTTCCGTTCGAACTGCCATTATGAAGACCACACGTGACGCGAATGGGAGTTAGTAGTTCGGTTGAATTTGCATTGAATCCTACTCCGATACGGCGCTCCTTTGATCCTACATCTTCTGCGTCCCACGATGGTGATTTCAAGTTTCTACTTAGGCAGCGCGATACAGCACGGGCCGCACCTGGAATAATATATTGCCCAGTGCTCTGCACTACACGCCATCATATACTCCCTTCGGTATTCCTGGTCGCCTATCTGCCTCCGCTCATCACCTCTGACAATACGCATGCTCTCCCACATTGCCACTCCAGAACACGCGCTTAATACTGAGTGTTGCGTGCTATACCCGAGTGTCCTGTGACACAAGTTCAGCGCCCGTCGGACGATTCGGACAGAACTCCGGCCGTCATGGAAGCAAGACTTAAGTTCGGTTCCAAACTCCGATATGACTCCCTGCTAACCAGCATACATAAGTATAAGTATAAGTCGATTGTGGTGAGCGATTACAGCGCTAGCACCAAGGTTGGTCACATAAATCCATGGCCAAGTACTATGACGAGATACCTGAATCTCTCATCGAATGGATCAAGAAACAGCACATGTTCTGGGTAGCTTCCGCTCCCCTGAGTCCTGATGGGCATGTCAACGTCTCTCCAAAGGGCACAGCAGACTGCTTCCACGTCGTAAACTCTCGCCGAGTTTGGTATCAGGATTTGTCCGGAAGCGGTGAGTGTCACATAGAATGATTTCCGACTCATTCAAACAGTGTGGGGGGTCAGGTGTGGAAACCATATCCCACATTAGGGAGAATGGTCGCGTAACAATCATGTTCAATGCCTTTGAAGGACCTCCTAGGATCTTGAGGTTATATGGGACAGGTACCAGTCGAAGTTCTTTCGTTGGCGTCAATTCCACACTAA
>PVYJ01005854.1:2448-15327 GCA_002995095.1 Rhizopogon sp. AM-2018a | reverse complement strand
GTGGGGATCGTCACGAAGACGCATGGCAGGAATGGCCTGCGGGGTTTGTTGTTGTTGCGGTTGCGGTTGTAGTTGCTGCTGCTGGATGGTATCAGACGGCTGAGGTTGCTGTTGGCTAGGTGGTGGGTAGCTGTGCAGCATTGGCAACAATCGCTGGTTTGCTATGTTTGGCGTATTAAAGGCAAAATGAGCTGATGTGTTTTCTCGGTATGCTAGGGGGGAAGTTATTGCTGATCGACTTTCAACGGGGTCGCGTTGAGGAGCGCGAGTATTAGTAAGAAATTCGGTGGACGATGGAAAGTTTGTCCTTGTTTGGATTATTTCCCACCCATTTTTCGACCTGAGTGTCAGTGTAATTACGTGCGCTCGACATCCCACGTGTCCATAGTGCAATGTCGCAGCCATAGATGCAGTCCAGCTGCTCACCGTTCAGCAGTTAGACAGCGAAGTTCACTGGAATTGACAGCGAACCTTACTGCATAATGGGAATCAGTTTCTGCGTCGGAACAGTCCGATCAATGAATAGCTAGGTTTCAGCTTTTGAGTCAGCGTCCCTACGCAGTCTCTCAGTCGAGCGCCTCGCTCGCCGGGTATACGCAATCTGTCGGCGGGACATACGGTGGGATGAGATGAGGGTTGCCAGCGAAGACGGTTGACCAGGTGCGACTTTGATTTATGTAAGTAAGTGTCTTTGTCATCGCAGGATGCTCATTCTCAAGGTTGGATAAGCAGCTGTCAGTGAGTTGCTGACACAACTACTGTGGGCCCTTTACTCTGTTTCAGTTAGAGCAGGATATTGACTAGTCGCGATCAAGAAACAACCGACTAGTGAGGTGTCTCAACGCCTCCAGTACAACTGCTCTAGTCGTGCGCCTAAGCGTCGTGCTCAAGCGCGCAGAACACTACTGGAGGTTTTACTTCCGAGGGCTAGGCCCTCCCTAATGCATTGTGTATCACAGATTCTTTTTTGTCGCGAAGTCATATTTCCGGATTCGCGAGAAATGCGAACCTCTGCTACGCATGGTGTGCTTGCCATTTTATACATACTACTTTGTACAAGGAATTTCGGCTACCTTCATGTAATGTGGCAGTAGATCGTGCCCTTATGACAATATCATTCTTGACGATCCTAAACCATTGGCCAGATGACAAGGCATTGACCTTCTATAGTGTTCAACCAAAGTAGAATACACTACTGTGTAACTATTGTTTCTGTATTAGACTGGGTAATATCTGCCGTCCAGCAGCGGTGATCATTTATACAAGTTGTCCAAATATCTCTTCCACCTCCCAGGCACCTGCCCAGTACTTTACTTGACACTGTAGACCGCCTTCTTGAGATATACGGCGCTCGAGGCCACGGAAGCGCCGACAGAGTACCATGTCCTGGCTACTATGGCTCAGCAATATGAGTGTGTATAAGCATAGAGGGATTACCTTCGAAGTCTGAGGATAGGACAGAAGTCATTAGACCCATCTCCAACGTAGATGATGCGGTCGTAGCCAGGCTCGTGACGCTCCAAGAACGCGGTGAGCTCTTCGCCTGCGTACGTGCTTTAGCCAGAGGGATGTGAGATAGAATGGAAGGAGTCACCCTTGCACATGTTTGGGCTGCAGCCGACCGTGCAGCTGTGCTGAGGCCCGTTTGGGTCGACTCTATGACGGAGCTTGAGCAGACCGGAAGGGTCAAACTCTGCTGGGTTGGTCACAATCTCCTCGAACAGGTTTTGCAGCCCTTTGGACTGCTCGGATAGGCAAATGAATGAACTTGAGATGTGGGGAACATACCTCGAGAATAGTGGAGATGAAGACAGCGTTCGCATTAGAAAGGCAGAAAAACGTAGTGCTGGGGTTGGATGCTTCCTTGAGGTTGGTGACACCACGGACCATCGCAGGGTGCTATCTGTATGCTTTAACGCGTCAAATTTGTCCTAGTCATGAGCTGCTCACAAAGGGCATTATCCGGAGGGTATGTTCGATTTGTTCGCGTGTCCCACCGCGTGCATGGAGTTCTTGTAGCGATTGCGCTCTGGATGATACGTAGTGAGCACAATCGGATAGTGAAGGAAGGTACATCCAGACATAAGGTCAGTCCATTGTACGCTATCTTTGAGCGTCTTCATCTTCCTGCGGATATCAGGTGCTAAGACCTCGAATATCCATCGATCAGTATCTTGATCTGCCATTGACCTAGGATGCGAGTGACGTATGAGCTAGTGATGGAGTAGGAGAAAAAAAAATCACCAGTCAAAATCGAAGACGACTAGCTGTGTTTTTATAGGAGAGGTCATGGTTGGTGGTGCAGCAGCACGGTTGTGCTCAGATTAAGCAAAGACGTGGTGGACCCCGGGTAGATAAACTTGAAGGATAGTAAAAGTGTCTCCCGGGCCGGGCTGCCGGCATACGCCGCACCTGTCAAGTCACGGTTGTGTTCACTCTCATACTTCTATGTACGCTTCAAGCTTCAAGTGTCTGCATCCCGCGCTGGCGCAGTATTGTCTCACTCTCCACCTACATAGACGGGACTCGGACCATCCATACTCGGCCCGCATGTACAGGGCCTGCTGGTGTTTTTGCGAGGCTACTTGTTCACTTTGCCTCAATGATTTTCATTGGGTGCTCGGGAATTGGCAACTCTCGCTTGGAGGACCTTGTCGCTGGCTAACATCGCAATCTGCGCTACCAATTTCGTCAGCTATATCATAGATCCGTCATATTCTGCCCTCGTGGGGGAGAGATAACCTCAGCCGCTGCTTTGTCTCGATACCCGGATATTATCGTGACGTGTATGAAGCCCCTCAGATGCTGATATTGGCGTCTGACCTAGGGTATTCAAGACACTGATCTAGAAACCAACACGTATACTTGCGCCAGGCACGATTATTCAGAACTGTTTCTTCCTCTGTATTTAAATGTATACCACGGCTGCAGGCGATGTTTTGCGGTTTCATCGGGCGCACTTTGATCTGTCACATCTCCCGCCGTTCAACTGCATGACACACAATGATGTTTTGGAAGGGGCTGTCAAGCTTGTCGTTCCATGAAAGTAGTCTGTAATGTAGTCTACATCTGGAACCGGTGTGGTGTACATAGGCTATAGCTACTTTTGAGAATTTTTATACTGTTCAACGGTCCCGTACGTGCGAGAGTATGTCAATGACTCGGAACGTTCCTTCTTCTGTAGTCTGACTGCAGGAGATTACTAAATAGTAGGAGCAGCCATATACAAAGTTCAAACTTGCAGATCTGGATTCTGGTCAGTGACTAGTTCGCTGTCGACGTCGGTGCCGCGGTGTTTGAAACCGGATTTTTTGGAGGAGCCCGGGAGCGCGAGTGGGAGCACGATGCCTACAACGTTGTGTTCCGCCAAAGCTTCGTACAAAAAACAAGCTGGTACACTCGAGCTCACTGATTCTCTTCTCACATGGACTCAGGAAGGCAAGAAAGCACCTGCAGTTCGTGTCCTGCATTCAGAAGCTACATGTCAGTCCAAATTCCATCGGCGCAGTCCACCACTCACGTCTCCTTCTAGCCCTCTTCTGTAGCAAGGAAGGCGCCGCTCAAGTTCGCCTCAAGCTCGGGCTCATCAACGATGAGGCAGGACACAATTTCACCTTCACTTCTCCTCAGGCTGTCGCATACATCGAACGGGAAGCCTTTAAGCAGGAGCTCACCAACATCATCTCTCGTAACCGGAGCGCCGCACCCACCCCTGCACAAAAACCAATAGCATCGACAACGAGCACCCCCGCAAAAACACCGGCTCCGGCCCCCTCCACCTCCCGTGCAACGTCCGTCTCGAGCGACAGTCGCACCCCCATCCTCTCCGGCACCGATGCAGCCACCGACTTTCGCCTAAGGAAGAAAGTCCTTCTCTCCAATCCCGAGCTTTTGGTGTTGCACAAGGAGCTTGTCATGAGTGGTCACATTACTGAGTCCGAGTTCTGGGATGGCAGAGAGGTATCGTGTCCCACATTCATATACCCCTTTCTTGTGCTTATATCTGCGTCACGAAGTACTTGTTGCTTGCAGAGGCTGCTGCAGAGGGCCAGAAGCGCGGGCGCACTGGACAACTCGTCGATCCCAGACCTCAGACCGTGGAGGGCGGCGAGGTCAAGATTGTCATCACCCCACAGTTGGTCCATGACATCTTCGACGAGTTCCCCGTGGTCGCAAAAGCATATAATGACAATGTCCCTGACAAGGTGTGTTCTACACCCTTATCAATCGCTGCGTATCTCAAGCACGTCAATACAAGCTATCAGAGGCGGAGTTCTGGAAGAGATATTTCCAGTCCAAGTTGTTCAATGCACACCGCGCCTCCATCCGCTCGTCTGCTACGCAGCATGTCGTGAAGGATGACCCAATATTTGACAAATACCTAGAGAAAGACGATGATGGTACCATACTTTTATCCTACCTGTTCCTGTCCATCATTTTCTTTGACAGAGCTGGAGCCCCGAAGACCACGAAACGAAGTATCAGACCTCTTCATCAACATAGGAGCAACACTCGAGGACCACGTAGAGGTAGTATCTCTCCACCATACTTCCCTCATTTCCTGACCCGGATAATTCCAAAATAGACGGGAAATGAAAAGGATGTAACGATGCAAGCCGGGCGACAACGAGGCGCTCTCCCTCTCATACGAAAATTCAATGAGCACTCTGAACGATTGCTCAACTCGGCGCTGTGCGTTGTTCCCTTTTTCATCACACACTGACAAAGCCAACACATCACAGAGGCGACGTGCCGCCTGCTAAACGCCGACGAACCGATGACGGCGACAACGATGACGGCACATACTCCCAGATTATGCTCGACGACCTACTCGACCCCGAAGCTGCAAGTGGAATTGCCCTGCAAATGCAAGACCGCGAGCGATACTTTGAGGGGCAGCTCGTGCGGACAGCGTCAGAGCAGGCAGAGAGAGAGGTACGTCTCACCCACAATGTTCTAGTCCTTCGGCAGTCAAAAATAGGATGCTGACGCATCGGGTGGCCAGGTCGTCGACGTGCGTGCAGCTTTTGCAGAGCTGAAAAATGGGTTCGGGGGGTGGGAGACGAGATTCAGTCAGGTAAAGCTTACGTTCCTAGCCAATACGCACACACACGACGCGGTCCCAAAAACTTTCCACAGCTCCGAATAGACAGAAGAGCAAGCGATGCAGCACTCGTCTCGATGACCCAAAATGTCTCTACGCGGCTAGACACCCGAACTAAAAAAGGTGCGCCCCCCACTCAACTCATCTGGTGGCCTACTCGCTCACCTCACTCTTCGTACAGTCGACTTCCCATCGGCATTTTTCCGCCAGCTCACGACGTGCCAGACCGCCGCGAACGAGTTCCTCCGACAATTCTGGACGGCGCTTTACCCGCCCCCTGCAACTACCTCGTCAACCGCCACCCCCATGCAGAATGCGGCCAAAGCGGCAAAGATGGCGGGGTACCTCAGCAAGACTCGCGAAAAGGTCGAGGCGCTCGTCCGCGCCGGTCAGGCGGATGGCATGGATCCCGAGAGGGTTAAGGTGGTGCGTTCTTTCCTTTTCTTGTCGTCTTGTTGGAATGATCATCGTTGAGTGCTTTCGGTGTGGTTCGGCAGGCTATGAAACCGCTCTTGGACGCCGTCGAACACGCGCTCGCGTTCTACCGGACGCGGAATGCAAGACCTACGACGCCGAAAGTCGCATAAGTGCTCGCATGTTGCAACATTCGACAGGTACTGAACGAGATGGACGTTTTCACACCGGTGTATATCCAGCCACTCATCTCACCATGTAACATAGCTATAGTGCATTGATATTTTACAGCATATAATCTAACCAGCCTTGCGTGCACGCGTCTGAGTAGTCACGAAGTATGTCTCAGATATGAATGTCCATAGAGAATGCTACATAAAGTGATACTCGAGAAAGCTCCATCCACCACGATCAGTACGGCCCCGGCTGAACCTGCAGCTGGCCACTCGACCACGCACACTCATAAGTCGTGACAATCACTAGTAGGTGCAGCACTGCAGCATAGAACATGAACGCCGTGCGCGCGCGGCGGCTCCCAATGATCGCACGCGTAAGCACGAGCACACCGCGTTCGACAGGGTTGAGAGCCTCATACGCGCGTGTCGCTTCCTAAATGAGGAATAAATATTCGTCACCTTAGCAGACGCATGAGCGAAGTTGTACTTACTCGGCCGCGGAAGGCTTCGAAGGGGTTCATTGTTTCCTCATATCGTGTGCGCCACTTGCCTAGTTCGTCCCTTCCATTCCCGCTGCCGCCATATTGTGAGGGAGAGGATTGGGGGAGGGGATCGAGCTGCGAGACGGAACCTTGTTCACGGTATGACTGCATGTAGCGTACCTTCTCGTAGAGCTTGAGGTTGTCAGATTGGAGGGACTTGACCTCAGTTCGCAATTCTGAGATGGTCTGGTAGTGTTTGCGTAGTTCCTATACCATACATTAGTGTCACGTTCGAACAGCGGGATGCATAATAAGAAGAGGAGTAGAGTAGAGTAGGATACACAGTTGAGAAAGGAATAAGAGCAGCCCGGTCTACTCACTTCCTCGAGCTCTGCATTCCTTTGACGGAATCGATCTCGTTGACTGGTCACAATTGGAAGGATGGACGTGTCTGCCGAAGACGTGAAAGGTATCGGAGTCAAGCGCGTTGTGCTTGGGCCAGCTGCGTCCTGCCATATTATTTTCGTCAACCACCCGAAACAACTTTTTCAAAAGCAGAAAAACCTTGGGCCGTAAGCCAAGCTCGAGACCGAGCCCCGAGATCCCACTTTCCCCACTCCCTCCTCCCTCCTCTCTCGACCCGCTCCCGATGTTGGTGTTCAGAGCCATCAGGTCCGTCTCGAGTTTCTCACATAACGCCTGCTGCTTGACAAGTTCTGCGCGCGTGTCTGCCAGTTCGTCTTGCATGCTTCTGAGGGAAGCTTCCAGCGATGTATGGAGGATCTGTGAAACGACAACAGTAATTGTAATTTTGTTAATGAGGTGCAATGTTGAGACTGAAGTGGAAGGAGAAAGAGTAATCGTACCCTAAATCGAGTTAATTCTTCCAATATCCGTTTATTCTTGGTCGCAAGGAGCACTTCGAGACTCTTGCCCTGCTGTGCGTTTGCCTTGTCCGCGTTCGGATTTGGCAGGTGCACACCATCCTCATCTTCGTCGGGACTCGACCAATCGTCGTCGGGATCGAGACCTGCGAATTCAACGTACTATCATGGGGTTGACACACTGACAATGATGCGTAGAGGGAATGCGGACCTTCAAAATCTCCAATTCTCGCTTCACCTCGTCGTAATCTGCATACGTCTTTAGTTTTGCCTTCAGAGCGACTACCTCTGCACGAGCAGAGTCGGCTTCGCGAGCCTGTAGCATGTTTAAACATCAGCTCGTGTTCCCATGAAGTATGTATCATCGTGCTCAATATACTAGCACAAGATGAGAGAGAGAGAAAACAACGCACCTTCCCTGTTGTCCGTTCCTCTGCTTGGACTGCGGTTCCCCGAGCAGCGTCAAGGGCGCTTTCGAGCCGCGTGCACTCAGTCTCAAGCTCGGAGAGACGAGTTGTTAGAGATCTGACGCTGTTGGTGTATCAAGGTTTGGTTTAAAATGGTAAAGTAGAAGGAAAGCCGCAAAGGAGACGTACCGTTCACTGCTCTCACTACCAGTGCGTAATGCCTCTATCTCTGCGCGGAGTACCTCCTGTGAGAGAAGTCAATGTCAATTGAATTTTCGTAGAATGGATGGAGAGATTGCAAAGTGGAGTAACAGAAAAGAGGGAAGTAAAGAAAATAGTAGTCACTAATATGTGTAATAGCGACCATAAATGAGTGAGTGTACGAAAGCTGAGCGGGTAACTTGAAGTGGATGCATGATGATGTGATACCAGGTAATGAACAACCAAGGAAGCGGTGGACAAACTCACATTTCGCTGCTCGACGGTTGTAACTCTGCTATTCGCGCGTTCCAGGTCGACCGAAATCATGTCAGCTTCGGCAAGTCGGGAGATGATCTCTTGGTCTGGGTGGAAACATCAGCATATAAGAAATTTTGGACGATAATCATGACAAGACCATGGAAGTAAATAAGGAGAATGGACGGAGGAAAAGGCTGAAGTAGAACAACCCACCCTGACGCTGGCTGTGATCAAAAAGCTTCGCCTGATTCGACTCATTTGACAATCTGAGGTCGCGTACTTGGTCCCTATACAATGTAACCTGGCGCTGCAAATCCTGCTCCCTACGCCCCAATCAGCACCATTCAAGTGCGAAACATCAGGTCGGACAAATAACATGCCACGTACCGCTCCTCATAATTTCGCATACGTTCATCGTACGCAGCATTGATTTCAGACTCTTTCTGTGCAACAAGCTCGTCCATACGCGTCTCGAGTTGTTCGACACGGCGCTTGGATGCATCGAGGGCGCTGGACGACTGTCGAAGTTCGGCGTTCTCGGCGCGCAGGCGGGCGACCTCATCCTCAAGTGTTTGTGCTTCGGTGGCTTTAACCGCTTGGTCCTGCGCGTGTGTGTGAATGTGACTGGAGGTGAAGAAGATGAGTGAGACGCACGACAGCAGCTTCGAGAAGGGGATATGGGTCTGGTGCTTCAGCGAGGACCTTGTACACGTTTAGAAACGCATTCTCTGAAACCTTTGACCGTTTAGTGAGGTTGTCGATCTCTGTCTGGTATGCTGCTCCAAAATTAGCAATGGCCAAACCATTGAGAGGAGGATGCTAACATTTGAGCAGGCCTTTGAATGAGTTCAGCTTCTCGTCGTCTGGGATCTTCTTGAACTCTACAAACAAATTTAGGACCGCTAAGCGTAAGTGAACTAATGAAGGCGCACAAACCCTTTGTGCGGTCAGCAAGCTGCTTGCGACCCAAGATAGATTCCTTCTGGTTGTCGACGATCTCGATGCCCTGGGTATCCAGGGTCTTTTGGAGCTCCTGGAGCTTGATATCTGGAGTTTGTTAGCCCAGGCTACACTTACAATTGAATTTGCGCACCCTTCCATGTTGCAAGGGCGCCAGAAAAGTTGTGCTCTGTTGCGCTCATTGTTGAGCGATGTCACTATGTAGTCACTATGTAGCAGAGTCTAAGGTGTAAGCCACGTGACACCATTTTCCAAAATTTATGTTGTTTCCGAGTTTTGCTTTAGTGCACAACGATGAACGTGCTGCGACGTCCGCCGGGCTTCTCAAGCTTTCGCTTTTACTCAACGCAGACCGCAAGACCATTCGTCCCCCCCGCGTCCCTCAGCCATCTTGAACTCCCCCGACGCCAACGTGAAAAACCGCGCCCCGCCAGCCCATCATTCTATACCGCTCGACCTGACTTCTATGACCAGCTCACTTCACTAGAATCAGCTCTACGACATGCTAAAAACGCGCTCACAACCTGCCACCTCCTTCCCCTTCCCCAATTTGCGCGGGCGGCTCTCCCACCGCGTGTCAATGCTTGGGTAGACAAGCGCGAGCTTGGTTTGAAGCTGAGAAGCAACCTCACCACCAGCCGCTACAGGAGAGTGGTCCTTGTGCTCAATGAGCTCGAGACTTACAGGGCAATTGCGGAGAAGGCTGGGATCATGGAACTGCAGGAGGGTATCAGAGGCATTACAGAATTGTTCGAGCGTGCAGATGCGGCGACAATGCTCGCAAGGGGAAAGTCTAAACCCGTTAAATTTGATGAGTATGGACGAAGTTATACCCTTGGAAAGCGGAAGACAAGCTCTGCACGGGTGTGGATCGTGCCCGCGCAACGACCTCCTGCAGACCCATCTGCCACCGCCCTGTCCACACAAGCAACAGAAACAGACTCCGCCCTCGATGCCCTTCTCAATCCTCATTCTTCGTCCAAGAGCAATGAGCATGTATCCGTCGCTCAAATCCTCGTGAACAACACCCCCCTCTCAACCTATTTCCCCATCCCCGCTGACCGTACTCGTGTGATTCACCCACTTAAACTCACAGGTTTATTGGGTGCATACAATATCTTCGCGATAGTACGTGGTGGAGGTACCTCTGGACAGAGCGGTGCGGTCGCACATGGTATTGCTAAGGGTCTAGCAGCACATGAACCAGCTGTAGCAACGATTTTGAGGAAAGGTCGGTGTCACTCGCATTTCCATTCCTGTCATTCTCCATTGACTAACATCTCTCTTTCTTAGGGAAACTTTTACGGCGTGATCCTCGCATGGTCGAGAGAAAAAAGCCTGGTCTTGCGAAGGCACGCAAACGGGTATGTATATTTATCCTTGTATTATATTTGTCATTTGCTTATCGTACCTGCAGTATACCTGGGTCAAGCGGTAACATACCTCGTGTTGTTCCCTCGCTCATTTCATACCACTTTCTTGGTTTCTATCATCCTTCCCTCATACACATCATCCCCTGCAATACATCACGCGGCGTCTGCCACATGAAGCATGATAAGTGTGTAGATCCACCACAATGAGAGGCTCCTGTCGGCAGCCGCTGGTACTGGCTGTGCCTTGCCGTGGTCGCAGTTTGATGCATGCTGGGCATTACAGTAGTAACGAGTAACGCAAGACAACACACCGCTAACTATAGTAAACAACAGGGACTTTGTCATGGAAGTTGCCTTGCGAGCTAATGCGCAACTGAGTTAATGACGCTCTCTTGCGAGCAGTCTAGTAGCAGGCGGTAACCGTCTCTCCTCGATGTTCTCGTAGTGGGCAGTGCGGGCAATGAGGGGTTTGAGCTTTAACTTATTCCTTGTTATAAAGGGAGCGAATTTGCATAGGGACGATGAGACGTTTAAGGAGGTGAGTTGAGGTCGATGCCTGTAAGTTATAACGTGGCGATCGCGCGATCTTTGCCACATGTGAGTCTTCTGTCTCCTTGCGGTATACTAAGCCTGTTGTGAAGATCATTATACAGTTCTCAAGCAATAAAGGAGCGTTTCACACCTCCGGGCAGCCGGGCCAGGCTTGTTGAAGCTTCCGTGTTTCCCAGGAAAACCTTGAACTTGGCCTGAATACACGTTCGGTGTGTAATTTCATCCTTTCTCAGTGTTGGTTGCGGTCACTATCTATGTCCCGCAAAAAGTTCCTGCGCAGAGTGCGAAGGCTACTGGAGCTAATAAAATCGGACATTTTCCGAGATGCAGTAATCACACAAGTTCACAGCACAAGTCTCTTCTTCTGGAAGACGCCCAGTTGACAGATCGCATCGTCGATCTTGTCCCTTTATTAGAAGGGACGACCACTTATCTTGCTTCTTCTATAGGCCTAGTCTGGCCACGGGAGACTACGCAGTCTTGTCTCATCTGTAAAGGATAACCAACTTCCAAGAATAACCTGGTAAGTGTTAATGACGAATCGGACCCGTTTGTTCATCACCTTACTATTATCAAAGAAGATCCTACGTCTCTGAACGCCGGGCGGTCACTCAGGAGCCGGAACTTTTGTGTGAACTCCTGTGAACCGCCTACTACTCCACCTTTCCAGCTCGTGGTACCGGATTGATTCCGAGCTCCATAATCCCGGTGGTCGTTCTCAGAGATTTCCTTCCTGGAAAGGACCCGCATGTTCGAGATGATAAAAGGATTGAAATTGCAAGGCGAAACCTGCGCTCATCGTTTCTCTCCGGCACAGTGGGTAGTCTCTCCTGCATCCTTCAGTGCACAAAATGTCTACCAAACCTATCTTGGCTTATAACGATGCAGAGAAGGGGACACTGGATGCCCGCTCTCCCCAGATCGCTGATCTCGCCAAGAACGACAAGAAGGCAGCAGACATCGATGTGTTCCCCGTACAGTCTCTCAAGAAGGATGCACCAGTCACCCCCTCCGACGTCGCGAAGCCACCCCCAGCCCCCGTAAAACCAGCAAAGAAGAGTGTGCCCATGTGGGTCATGTGGGTCATCTGGTACAACAGTTACAGGTATAGGATTTTTAGATCACGAGTATGTCGAATACTCATCCACCCTATTTCATGAAGGCGGTTTTTTACCGTGATATTTATCGTCAACTTCACCGGACTCGGCTTTGCGATCGCTGGCAAATGGCCATACGCTGCACGGTATCCTGGTGCTTTGGTAGTTGGTAACTTGAATGTCGCGGTCCTCGTACGTAACGAAATCTTCGGTCGGTTCTTGTATTGGTTCGTCAACACGTTCTTCGCCAAGGTTCGTATCATATGTGCATTTATATTCAACCGAAAGTTGACGTCTTGTCTATCCAGTGGACTCCTCTATGGTTCCGCCTTGGGTGCACCTCTACTTTGCAGGTTAGATTAAGGCTCAAACGGTGATGAATTCAGGGAACTGATTCCTTCCCCCACAGCATCTCGGTGGTATACACAGTGGATGCGCTATCTCCGGTGTAGCTTGGATCATCCTCATGGTCGTGCATCAGTTCAAGACAAAATATATGTTCAACGACTCGATTCTTGCTTTCGGTGTGATAACCACAGTGATGTTGTTCGTTACCATTTGTGCCGGTCTTCCATGGGTCCGCAATTCTCACCACAAGTAAGCTTCTTTTCAGCGTTTTATAACAGCGTTACTAACGTGTTATCTAGTGTCTTCGAACGGAACCACCGTTTCTTCGGATGGACTTCCTTGTGCATGACCTGTAAGCAACCATGACGTACGAAAGCTGACGGTCGTGCTAATTTTTTTTCAAGGGGTCTACACTATCGTGACCAATGCATATGACACCGCGGATGGGAAGTTCGACCACGTCGGTCAATATGTTGTCCGTCAGCAAGCCTTCTGGTACACAGTCGGAATGTCCACCTTGTGAGCATTGCAATGTGCGCCCTTTTGACTGCATTGCTAATACTGGTTTCAGCATTATCCTGCCTTGGATTTGCACGAGGCATTCCAAGGTCGACATCGAGCTG
>PVYJ01005825.1:3605-15242 GCA_002995095.1 Rhizopogon sp. AM-2018a | reverse complement strand
GTCATCAATCATCCCGTTGGAACGATATTCTTGTTTCAAGCTCTCAACTTATTTCCCCCTGGAGTATCGAGCATGTCTAATACCGTTCTTACTGTAAATTTGAACTGCAAATTCCACCAAGAGGACCCCTTAGTATTATAATAGTAAAGAAGGAACTCCGTCACTTAAGGTCTGGGGGACCCGGTCCGGGTAAGAACAAGAGCAGTCCGGGTAAGTCCGGGCCGCAGGAACACATTCTTACGTAATGGTCATTTTCGGCTGAGGATCGTCTGACTACATAGTAAGTCACGATGCGAGAGCATAGGATTCAAACACTACCTCCTGATATCCTGCAGCAAACTGAAAAGAAGGTGTAAAAGGTGCCTCTGTTTGACATGCAGTGGGAACATGATGCTACTGCGAACACTCGCGCAGCTCGTGCAGAGAGCTCCTCCGAGGCTGCTTCGCTTGGTGGGTAAGTGTCGTTTGGCATACAATCGGAGATCCAGTTGAACAACGTATGTAGGCACAAGGCTCTGACGCCAATACTTGCGGGTAGCATATGTGGAGGTGTCTTAGGCATCGCATGGATTGTCGCCCTTGTCTGGTATTTGCTTAAACGTCGGAAGGGCCGGAACCCTTCCAAGCAAGTCAATCAAACGGAAAGATACATTATACCCCCAGATCCAGCCACCATTCAGGGATACAGGATACCCGAAGAGCGCTTATTCACCCAGAGATAATAATGCCAGGATCCACTTCGATACCAGCTCCTCTAATCATACACCCAATCAATACGAAACTGACTGCCATTATATTACACATGTGCAGTCAGCGCAGACATTTATGGATACCACCTGCGTCAATGGACTGCTGGCGCATCCAAGGATCTCCCTGCAGAATTTGCGCGAGGAGGAGGGATGGCTCAGATTAATGAACTAATGAACTTCGCCTTTTAATAGTTATGTCTATGCTGTGTTGTCGTGGGGGCATCAATTTTGGTTGAATGTTACGGAGTTGACGTCGTGCTCAACCACCCTGGGAGCAACCTCAGTGTTTAATTTTCACATCCAACTACATCCACCCAAGGTTCTCTGGGAAGGAGTATGATTTTCACAGTGGTTCATCCCAATCAATTCGTGAGAGCACAACATACTCGTTCACGGGCAACATGGGAGCCCACACACCAGGGCGAGTTGAACATGCCCGGCTCCATTTCCTAAGGCTTGCGGCCACGTCGATGCTTCCCCACATTTCACTTGCTCGAGTCCTTAATAGTATAGCGGATTCATGCCAGGATATTCCAACAAACTTTCAATTCAACTTCAAGTCCAAGAAACGACGATCGTCTTAATACAACAACAAATAACTCCTCTGACTGATACGTTTAAACAACCGAAGGATGTTGTGCAAGCGCTTGCGCGTAATGCTTAGGAAGACTTGTGGCAGGTGCAGCCACAAGCCTGGGAGTTGCAGCTTCTGGCAAACATTCAGACATCAAGTTAACACATATTACGAGACAAGACTCACGTGGAGGTGCAGTTGCACTGTTCAGTGTTGTAGGAGTTCATGATGATTGGGTTGGTTATTTCGCTGCACGGGGGTGTCAGTTACATGATGGTTTGGGGACTCTTAAGAGGAACCCACCAAGGATGTGAAGCAGTTGTAAGAAGGGCAAGTTGCTGAAGAAAACAGAGGAAACAGAGGCCATTTTATAGTTTTTCAGTTGGAGCCCCTTAAATAAACAAATTACAGCCGAACATTCAGGTTAGGACTCCAGATGCTGCGCATTCACATGAACGTTTGATCACCCAGTAGCGATCAAGGGTGTTAACGCCACACCATTCTGAGATAAGAACAGGGACAGCTTCCGCTCCAGCATGATAACGAGGGTCCCTAACAGGTTTCTTTGTGCCATCCTAGGCATATAGCGCACGTGTGTGGTGGGGCTAAGCCGCTAGAGCACTAATCTCCCATAGTTAGACCGTCGTTTCGTCTGTATTAGGCTAGCTTGCCAGTTAGCACACAGCAATCAAGGTGACAACAACTTGGTACTGTCAGATAATAGTTCAATACCCGACAGCGATCATTATGGGAGTGGTCATGTGAGCTCAACGGGATGAGATTGAACCGACGGACACCGAGATAAATTAATAATCGGAACTGGAACGAACGACAAACTTACGAAGTTACGGTCTATTTTGTACATAGACCTGGAATTAGAAATCAAATCCCTGCAGCTTAAAGAAATTCAAATTTGGCCAGCTCTCAGGCTGGCCTACGATCTGATGATACCATTTAGCAGATGACATCTGGACCAAGGATCTGAACGTATTTACCATTGCGATAAACTTAAAGGCACGTCTCAGGAGTCAGGGTGAGTCAAAGCTGATTACTGGTTGCACACGAGGGTCGTTTTGAATCTGACCTATGTATCTGTTGATACCTCACGCAGGTTATTTATTGAGTTGCTAGTAACGATGTCGCTCAATTGATTTTTCAATATTACCCTCTCGTGCACCATAGCAGGTCACTTAGTCACAGTAGGCTCCTACGTTAGCAGGCTATAAAGCATAAAAAGGTGAGCAGGAAGGACAAAGCATCAAAGTAAACCACTTACAGCAACATCGCGGGCGTATCGGAACAAGATACCCCTCTTTTCCTTCAGGGCACTCTTGCCCGAGACTTCCCATGCCTGCCTTCGGCGTGCTTTCTCCTCTTCGCTGACTTGCCAGTCGATGGCCCTGCTCTTTGCATCAATGACAATTGTATCACCGTCCTCCACAAGAGCAATGGGACCACCGACGTTCGCCTCGGGAACGACGTGGCCTGGTAGATTGCGCAAGTATATGAGTCTTCCAGTCTTCAGAGAGATTATTCAAAAGACGCACCGATAATGAAACCTCTGGATGCTCCAGAGAAACGGCCATCCGTAATAAGTGCAGTTGAATTGCCCAACCCAGCACCCATCAAAGCGGCGGTGGGACCTGCGCTTAAAATGATTAGGATTGTAGTTCCTAATCAAAATGCGATCGTACCCAGCATCTGCAGTAAGATGTGAGGCATGGAAGGAATACAGACACAGATAAAGAACTTACCTCTGGCATTCCTGGTGCACCCTTGGGCCCTTGATATCTGAAGATCAAGACTGTGCCAGGCTTGATGTCTCCACGCTCAAGCGCAGGATAGAAGTCATGCACACTATAGGACGAAGTATGTAAGGGAGGCTACAAGGTTTCACATCACGCCTTACCTGTCAAAGCACTTGGCTACACCCTGAATCGCCACCGCATGGATCAGCTATGGTGTGAAATCGACTCGCAAATAATCATGAATCACCTCAAAGCGCAGGCCCTCCTTGCCTGTGAGCTTGGCGACAGCAGTTCCAGGAGCCAAGCTACCTTTGAGGATAGTCAAGTGACCAGAAGGTTTAATGGGGTTGTCCAGCTTCCTGATGATATCCTGGTTATCGAAGTCAAGGTCCGGGACGTCCACGAGGTTTTCAGCAAGTGTCTTTCCGGTGACGGTCATCTGGCTACCATCAATAAGATCGGTGTTCTTGAGAATATATTTGATAATTGCGGGGATACCGCCAATCTTGTGAACATCTTCCATGTAGTACTTGCCAGATGGCCTAGCAATATTGTAAGAGCGCGAAATCATATGAAGAATTCAAACGTGCTTCAAATCGGCAAGGTAAGGAGTCTTGTCCGAAATCATCTGGAAGTCGTCGATGGTCAAGGGAACTTCAGCGGCACGGGCTATGGCCAGCAAGTGAAGTACAGCATTCGTTGAGCCACCGAGAATATTGACAATAGTGATTGCATTCAGGAAAGATTGACGAGTGAGGATATCCCGTGGCTTTAAATCAAGCTCCAGAAGACGTTTCATGTACTTGGCGACTTTGAAGCATTCCTGTGCCTTCTCTAACGCACAAGTTCAATATGTTACATGTAGCAGAAGTGTTTTCTGGCTTACCAGGGTACATTGCTGGTGTGCTCGAGGAATAGGGAAGAGACATGCCCAAGACTTCGAGGGCAGAGCTCATCGTGTTGGCCCTAGGACATAATATGAGGAGATTTCTGCGTCAAAGCGAGGGAATATGTACGTGTACATGCCACCACAGGCACCAGCACCCGGGCATGAATGCCTGACAACGTCAAATCGCTCCTCATCGTTGATGAGACCGACAGCGTAGGCGCCTGGATTTTGTTCATGGCTTGAGAGGACAAGAAAACAGAAAATCACGTACCATAAGACTCGAAGGCGTCCGAGATGTTGACAGTCCCGCCTTTCTCGAATCCCATGGAAGGGCAATCGACATGGCGTGTCCCAACTTGAATTGTACCACCATATACAATGATGGTCGGCCTGTTGTGTCTAGCGGCGGCTATCAAGACACCGGGCATGTTCTTGTCACAACCTGGTATTGAGATATTGGCATCGTAGTGTTGGGCCTGACACAAGCGAGAATTTGAGTTTCCGGTCACTACCAAAAGATATGACGTCCTACAAGCGTGACCTAAAGGGATGAATTAGCGCAACAACTACAGCCCTCGCAAGGCCACTTACAGCCTCAATAGAGTCCGCGATAAGATCGCGACTTGGGAGGCTGGGGTAATCGTTAACAATATAAATGTAACATGCCAATCACTGTCACGCACGAGTACCGCATTCCTGGTTGATACAATCAGACATGTCAAAGGAGAAGCATCAAAAACACCTTACCATCTGTTCCCATTGTGATAGCGTCACTGACAGGCTTCAGCATGTACACATTGAGAAGATTACCAAACTTACCTAACACCGATGGTATTGAAGGTCAGGCCGACTAGACCTTCCTCCTTGCATCCCTCCTTGACTTTCACGGCCAAGTCAAGCTAAGTAGTAGTGTTAGTTCGCCGGAAGCCTGAAATAGGGCAAAACAAACGAGATGAGAGTTGCATGGGTTGCCTACAAGGAGCGCATTTCAGCATTGGCATTTGCAAGTAGGGCTAATAATGCTCACCTTCCCACCATATAGGTGAAATACCGATCTAGTAAACGATTAGAGCAATTCGAAACTCTCTAATTGTCCCGAGGCACCTGTGGCTTATTCATATCTTCCTCTGTCAAACCAGTGGCGTACACTATCATAAACATTAATCGGACGATGATTATCATTTAGGGGCAGACACTCACACATAGCCTGGGCACCACCACGAGCCTTCGAGCACATAGAAAGTTAGTAAGAGGGAACGAGCCATACGAGCAGGTCAATACCTTGTCCTGTGTTAGCTGACAGGAGATCTTGTTGAGCTTGCCCGGGGTGGGCGCCCCAGTGGGACGCGAGACGGAATGACTGGACGTCGCAGGTGAGGGTCATACCTATACTCCAGTGCGAATCAACTCACATCTCTACTGAAGACATGACTGAGGTCGACGTTGGAAGAGATGCTAGATGCGCAATATCATGTCCCGTGTCTTATAATGAAGGAATACATCGTACTAGCCGGCCCGGCTCCAGCTTCGACCCAAAGTCCCATGATACAAGTATGATCAGAACCAGCCAGAACCGAGCGTAATTATACCACGACGGCTTCCCGACGCTGAAATTGGTGGTCTTCCAGCGGTGGTGCATCAGCTGCGCTATAGTAGAGACTCGAGAAAGGCAGCAAGTCCGTCACCTGCCACTTGATCGTGAGCCAAATGGGAATAAGTCGGTTTTTGTTGTTGCTGCTTCTGTGTTGCATCGATATATGTATCAACACATATTCACCGCAAAGCAAATGAGGTCAACAGCTCTGCAGATCTGAGGCCTAACTGAAGCTTGAAGACTGAGAGGCCCGGCATGAGTCATGACTTGGACACGCAAAGCCTGGTGCTACCAAAGGTGGTCCTTGAGGAAGGAGGGACTGCTATTGTCTTCCGAATCCTTCAACTTCAAGTTGCAAGGTTTCCTGACTACGGGAGTACTAGGTCTGATGCAGATATACATAACGTGGAATGCCGACATCACGGTCGCAGTCAATTACTTAGCAGTTATTTAAAACAGTGCCACTACTGATCAACATGCGCGCGAACTCAGTACTCAGTACTCAACGTACTCAACGGTCGTCTGACTTCGTCTCATGGTACGAATGTACATATTCACCATGAATGATTGGTCGAGTACTTGGGGTAGCGCCGGATTTCCGGCGATTGAGATCCAGTTCAAACTCAAAACAACGATGATCATTCAAATACAACAATCAACTCATAACACCTCCGACTGATATGTTTACAACCCAAGGACGTTGTACAAGTGCTTGCGCACAATGCTTAGGTAGATTTGGCACCGCAGGTGCAGCTACCAGACACGCAGTTGCAGCTTTTGGCAGACAGTCAGAACACCAAGTTGAAATGTATGCATGACTAGACAAGACTTACGTGCAGGCGCTGCCGCAGCATTCTTTGGTTCCAGAGCTCATGATGATTGGTGTGGTTGTTCAGCTGCAAAGCCGTGTTAGCTACGGGATAGTTTCGGGAAGTAAGAAAACCCACAAAGGATTTAACGCAGTAGTGAAAAGGGCAGTTGCTGAAGGAATGTCGAGTAGATGGAGTCCATTTTATAGTGTAGGAACTACCCAGAATAGATAGATCGAGACGGACATCCATAGGAACACCGAGGCAGCCCCAGTCACAGGCTAGGACTTCTTTCATCACAGGGTGCGGCACATGAGCGTCTCCACAAGGGTCGACGGACAGCAATTTCCTGGGCACAGGGGTGTCAATATCACATCATCCCACAGCAAGATCATAAAACAGAGTGACAACTTGAAATTCTGCTCCAGCATGATAATGCACGTGCCCGTTAGCCGCATCATACAGCCAGTCGACTGAACTTTGACTGAACTCCAGCGCTGAACCCTTGTTTAGGACTACTCTGGAGTGAATCAGATAGAAGTTCGATAGCGATCGTCATGGGGGTAGATCTTGTCGTGTTGGACGGCACTCAGGGAGACGAACACTGAACCAACATACACATCGTGATAACCAATAACGAAACGGAGAATACGGTTTATTCATTGTGTCTACTAGATCAGGCTGTAGATAGCGGACTTGCGGTGTCGTTAGAAATCAAACCCTTGCTGCCTAAAGAGATCTAAATTTGACCGGCTCTCAGGCTTTGCCAATTCAGCAAGGTCATTGCGTTCCTGGGATGATAATGATTAGAAAATGACATTTAGGCGAAGCATCAGAGCGTATTTACCATTGCGATAAAGGCACGTCTCAGGGTGAACCACAGCTGATCACTAGTTTGACCATTTGTGCTTTCTTGCATGACAAGGGCACTCAAGAAGTGTTCGGCCGCCTCTTTGTGAGCGCCTATGTTTAGACCTGCGCAAGATTAGCCAAATATATACAGAGGGTTGACGGGAAAGCGTACACGCGACCCCGACGTTGTAGATAACACGAGTGTAGGTAGGGCGTAAATTGAGGGCTTCCCTGTACGCCCCAAGGGCTTCTTCGGGCTTGTTTCCATTGGAAAGAGAGGATCCCAGTCGGTTCCAGAGCAGGTAATCCTAATCACCGTGATCAGCGACAAAGAATATGACAGCGACCGGAGCTTACCCGAGGACGCTGCGATAAGGCACTCTCAAAGCAATCCTTCGCACGCTCGTAGTCCGTTGTTGCGTAGAATAGTACACCAAGTGCTATCTGGGTTTCGGGATCAACAATCCCTTGATTGTACTGGTGGCGTGCCAAGGCAAGGAACGTCTCTGTAAGTTTCTCATGTGAGTCCCACGTCGAATGCAAGGAGACAGCTTGTTGTGTCTCGTCCGGTATCGGAAAATCAGGAAATCGGGCATGTAGCCATCGAAGTAGCATATTATAAGCGGCCCGGTCATATGACTCATTGGTGTATGAGATCGCCAAGGACTAGAATCCGTCATGAGAACAAGTCGGTGGAAGCTTCTAGATGAATACTTACTAGCATGCCTGCTCCATTGGCATTGGCTGCTTCCGATCGGCGTACTCCTTCAGTCAACGCACGCAAGCCAAGTTCTTCGCGCTCGTCCATGTTTCTGGTCTCACCAAGTAGTATCCATGCTTCATATCCACCCTCGCCGAGCTCTCCTTGCTGGATAGCAGCCTCGAATAGAAGAGCAGCTTCAGATAGCGAACCACCCTGCTCCAAAAAAGCCTTCGCCTCGCTCAATGGCGACCGACTTAGCGAGGATTGATCAAGGTATTTGTTGTTTGGGTCTGAACGAATTAACAACCGAGGATGTGAGGTCCTGGATAGGACTTACCGAACACATATTCGGGCAGGATAGGAATCCCATCATCGGTAAACTTGGAGTCGAGTGACTGAGTACTCTGATTGAAATTTCCCAGTCCATCATTCCACGCTTCTTGCATAGCTTCGGAGTAGTCTCGGTCGAGCTCCTCGCGATCACGACCCATGAGCTGGTTGAACTGTGACTCCCATTTACCGATATCTTCTAAGGGAGGAGGTATATCCGACCGTTGGAGTTGGTCCCAGACGCTACGGAAAATTAGCAAGGCAGCTTATAAAACATCAAATAACGAACTCCTTGAAATCTGCGTTAGTCGTGTCATCTCCAAGTTTGACGTTCTCCATGGCTTGCTCCAAACTAGCGGTAGTATCGTCCAGTTCGACGATGCTAGAGGATGATTGTTGCTGATTTTGCAAAGAGGCAGCCACTTGAGCAAAGGCAGCTTCAAAATCAGCTTCGCGAGCTTTACCCTTCCCTTTGCTCGTGTCTGCTACATTGGGTGGAGCAATATTGAATCCTTGAAAGAACGACGGTCCCATGTTCCTATATGAGCCAACGGGCGATCCATACACCCCATGTGAACCAATTAACCTCTGAGCTGGATGCCTTGTGTTAGCTTACGAGTCTACGTCATGATGCAAGGCAACTCGCCTTCAGATATCTGAGCGATGGAATGTTGCATGGAGGGACCACTACCGGACTGTTGCTGAGGGCCACCAAATTCTGTAGCCCATGAGCTCTGGGTCATATTATTCTGCAATGTAGGCTGATGAGATCTCTCCCTAGCCCATGCGTCGTTGAGTTCGAAATGACCCATGCGAGCAAGCTCTGCAGGATGGAAATAAGGGGGAGCAGCCAGTGCAGGGCCATCTAATCTTTGCTGTCCTTCGAAGAATTGACGTGCCATTGCAACATCTTGCTCGGCGGCTTGAGCTGGAGCTGATCCTGGAAGGTGCTGGAGCTGTTGTTGGATGAGATGAGTATACTAGACAGGCGATATGATGGAAAGCTAACTCGGGAGGATGAAGAACCAGCTGCGCGATCCTGTTCGCAAGTATCGTCAGAAAGTAACGAGATTCTGCAGCATTATTAACAAACCTGCTGTAAGGATCTGTCTCCTTCTGTGTGTTTAAGAACCTGCGAGAGCGGATTCAAGGGTACTGCACATTCTGATCCAGATATTAAGCCCTGTAGAGACATAGATGCACGAAAGTACGTTTTGTCACTGGTGGAAATAAGTTTGATCACTAGAGAGACGCTCGCGGGAACCCGGAGCACCGAATTCACATGAACTTGAGTGACTGATTCGATGATTGACTTCTCCGTAGTTCTCATCAACAGATTCACTGGCAGCACCAACAAACGCGATGGAAAGCCATGACCAAACTACAGCTCAGAGTCTGTCGTGGCCGGCTAGTCCTTATTACTAGTACTTGACTAGCACCCTGGCACGACCAAGGCTTCGTGGCATTACATAAATTTTGGTACACGTTCTCCTATTCAAAGTCGCCAAATTTCTCAACGTGCCTACCCTAGACCAATTCTTCAACTCTTTCAAGGAGGCTCGTGTTGAAGATATTGGCTTTAGCCCCAGTTCATAACCCATGTCGCAAATCCAAGCCAGACACACCCCTCGGCTTGCGGATGAATGTCCAATAGGCCAAGTTTTTTGTCGACCTCCAGTTTACGACCTTATCTTCTCTTGCGTCTCGCCTCGCACGCTTGTGCGCACTGGGCGCAGTTGTCGTGCTGCATACGCTGCCTCCAAGGACTTTTCACATCGTGCTTTCAACATACACAGGCATCTTTCTTGCTTTCTTACCGATCCTCTCGCCTTCCGCAGCTTACAGGCGCGCACGGGGACCCTTATTGCCGGCTCGAATGCGCTCCAGTTTTTAGACAGGACATTCTATCCCAATGCTGACATGGACCTTTACGTGCATCCAGGGCATGTGAGGGAGGTTTTGGACTATCTTGTTGAAAGAGAGGGATATACATTCAGACCAAACTCGACTCAACCTGCGGATTACCGTGAAATCGTTTCTGATGAATGGGACGGTACTGAAGTGCGTGGCGAATCACTTGAAAAGGAAGAAGAACTTTCGCAGTACTACGATATCAAAGGAGTCGAAGCTGTATTCTCACTCGACAAATGTAGCCCGGAAAGTCCTCTGAAGGTTCAACTTATAGAATCAGAGTTGAGTCCTTTCGACACCATTATAAACTTCCACTCCAGTAGGTCCACCGGTCTTGATTATTTGTCGAATGCTCATGTGCATACAGCCTGTGTCATGAACTTCATAGCCTTCGATGCAGTTTATTCCTTGTATCCAGTTGCCACTTTCGAACACAGGAACACGCTACAGGTTTGGAGGGCAAGACCACTGGAAGACCTCGATGTCATGCTCAAGTACGATGAACGTGGCTTTACCTGGCTTTGTACACTAGCGGTTGGCACACCTCTGCAAAAATCCCCTTTTTACCCTTCCAAAAGCCGTACCGTCGGGGATCAACATACTTGGAAGCTGACTTTGCCTACGCAAGGGGTCGATCTGCGTCCACAAATGAGCTCCTCTTCGTCCCTTTTCCAGTGGGACCCTGTTATCTTCAATGGATGGTCGTTAGAGCAAGAGCACGAAGGAATGACCACCGTCTACAAGCCGATCAAATCAGCGGTTTTTAGATACAACTACACGACGGCTAACTGCAAGCTGTACTTCAGGCTGTGGCAGTTTATGTTGGCACAAGGCTTACTCAGTCGCATGCTACTGCGAAAGGGGTTGCTGGAGAAAGAGAGGTGGCCATGGTATGTCGGCACTTTGATTGCTTATGCCTTACAGAGATTCACTCGGCTTTGGCAGGTTTGATACTGAACTCGCCGGCTTCTGGGAAGTGTATAAACATGAGTTTATGTCCTTCATTCGACGCGATGTTTCTACTTAACATGAGGACTTTCGTCGTCATGTTGCCCAACATCCTAGTTTTTTTTCTCATTATATATACATTACGATTGTCACACTGCATCACGTCCAACAATAGTACGCCATTACCACATTTCTTGGGCCATCGTAGATCACCAGATATTTCCGCTAGTCTGGTGACTATCACCTCTGCATTGATTAGCCTACGCGCAATGCATTAAAATGTGACCTCTAGAGTGGGATGTAGGACCAAAGCTTGGAGAGAGCCTCAAGCGTGGGTTGTTCAACGACGTGATGTTCCGTCCAGTTTAAATTGTAAAGCTGATTTAAAGCCTCCTCACCTTGACGTTGATCTCGTTTCTCCTGCAAAGCTTTAAACGATGTCTCTTGGGTTCTTCTTGCTTCCTACTAAGCTGTTATGTCGTATTTTATCCTTCCTTGACCCCGAGGAGGTTTCTCGTTGTGCACAAGCC
>PVYJ01005824.1:10709-22119 GCA_002995095.1 Rhizopogon sp. AM-2018a | reverse complement strand
CAAGCTCCTCCGTGCAATTAACCTTAATTGTTTCCCGGGTACGCAACTCTTGATTTTAGCATCGTCGGCTGACACCAATAGCTTTACAGCTCTGCTTGGAATTCCCCCACCACAATTCAAGCTGTTCATGGACAGTATCATTTGGGCAATCAAGCACACGATGCGCGATATTGCTGACACTGGACTTAACTGTGAGCACGCACACGGCGTACATGAGGGGTGTGACGCTAATGTTCCTTTCAGTGTGCCTTGAGGTGGTCAACAATTTTGCGGGCGCAGAGACTGCCGTCAGCAATGCGTTTTTCCAGCAGTACTTCCTAAGCATCGTGCAAGATATATTCTTTGTACTCACGGACGCGGACCACAAGAGTGGTTTCAAACTCCAAAGTCTTCTGCTCGCGCGCATGTTCCAACTGGTCGAGACGAACCAGATACAAGCGCCTCTGTTTGATCCTGCGCAGATGGCAGATCCTAATGTCTCCAATTCTGTATTCCTTAAAGAATATTGCGCCAATTTGTTGAAGACAGCATTCCCTCATGTGCAGAAGTGCGTCCGCTTTTCATCTTCCTCTTGGCATCTCTGAATCAGTTTTGCAGCTCGCAAGTTCAAGTCTTTGTCCAAGGCCTTGGCGAGTTCCATAGTGACATCAACCGCTTCAAGCTCGCTCTACGCGATTTCCTCATCCAGCTCAAAGAGTTCTCTTCTGGCGATAATGCAGAATTATTCTTGGAAGAAAAGGAAGCAGAGGCACAGATGAAGGCCCAAGCGGAACGAGAGTTTGCCATGCGAATTCCTGGCATGCTCAAGCCTTCGCAGCTAGAGGACAAAGACGAGGATATCTCATGAAACGTCATGGCCATTTCGGGTCTCATTTTATCTCCTCGCGAAGTTCGCGACCCATCTCACCTTGCATGCACTCCACGTTCTCCTTACCTCAGGAAGTAAACGGGTCCCAGTTCATATCATTTGTCGTAGCAACTCATTCTGCTATCGGAGATTTTTTGCCTGTGTTTTCTCGATATCTAATGTATTAGTGTAGTAGGTCAAGCAATACAAGAAAGTTAGCATATGTATGTCTGTTTGTCGCTTGGTCTGCAACGGATAGGATAAGATCGAGTGAATGTAGTACATAGTATGCAGCGCCACTAAAGCTTCATTCATCACCATCACGATGTTCAAAAAGTAAATAGCCTTATGTTCTCACAGCGCTCGCTCACGATTGCACCAGGTTCTCGCCTTCCACGGATATTGCAGGCCAGACGCCACCCAAGTCCTCCGTGCAACGATCGATAAGGGCTGCTGTGCTTCAGCAATGGAAGATCGGACCAGAAACGCTCGAAGAGATCTGGCCCAAGAAAGAAACTCTGATTCATGTAAAATGGTACGTTTCCTTCTAGCTGTTTAAATGACGACTTCTGAGCTGACGTACTTTGTCTACATGACAAGAAGCAGAGAGCACATTTCAATATACACCATCCAAAGCGTACCCCTCTTTTTCCAGCATTTTGATGGGCCATTCTACCCTACCCTTCGGTTACTCCACCAATGTAAGCAAACCATTTCCCCGGAAACTTACTCTCTGCCAACAAACCCACGTTAAAACAATGCATCGATGTAGATCCGTTCCTTCTGCCCAAAGTCGGCGTCGATAGAGGCGCGATTCGCTTCCTCCTGGCAGGTGCTCCAATGATGTGTCCAGGGCTAACTTCAGCTGGAGGTTATCTTCCCCCGCCTGAGGAAGCATTACCAAAAGGTACCGTCGTTGCTGTGCATGCTGAAGGAAAGGAGCATGCCGTGGGCGTGGGGATCACCGAGCTCAGCACGGAAGAGATGCGGAAAGTGAACAAAGACGTAGCTGTCGAGATCGTCGCGCATCTGGGCGATGATTTGTGGGCCTTGCAGACTTTGTAGACTGGTTTTGACGTTTTCGTGCCTCTTGGGGCGCACAGTACAACAATACAACTTGTCAACGAAGCGGCTTCGGCTTTGTTCCGACATAAGTGACATGCAGTGTCATCCGGACCTCCCGGATACAAGGTTTTGTTTTTGTTGCTATTCAAAGTCCTGTTGCTGCTAGTGGTGTTGCGCTGACAGGGTCAATATTAGCGAGCTCCGGGTAAAGGTTTGGAGCCGGTATGGACATTGCAGTTTCATCTAAACAGAAGCAAATCATAAATTCTGTCGAAAGCTTAAGCTTGTTCGTGCCTTTCACAGCAGTTCATCGGGGCAGGCTCAGATCATCCAAGAGATGGAAGATACTTCATTCACATATTCGACCCTTGTTCCCCGAAAGAAGCGAAAAGGCAAAGTCGGATACAAACCCCCCGTACTGACGGATCTCGTAGATCGTGCCAAAACGGATATCGAATCCAATGGCTGGATGACTACATGTCTAGGTTGGGTGCAAGGGTACTGATATTTGCTGATCGTTAGCTGACGCGCAGCTAAAGATCTCATTCAAGACGCCCTACGTAAGACTAATATTTCACGTCCCGACATGCTATGCCTTGGCTTGGGAAGCCCTTCGACGTCGCGTGAGGCTCGAGCGCAACTGGCTTTCCTCATCAGAACGTGCGCCGTTTTGGACATCGTAAGTTAAAATTCTGGTGCGCGAAGCTACTTACAGGCTCAGCTCACGAGATGCATAGGGTTCAGTGTCCATATATGATCCTGTATTTACAGATGCAGATAAGGAATTCTTCCAGGGACTCGGGATGCGATGTTTACCAGACACAGCAAGTCAATTCTAATTGTCTGTGGGGCGGGGCGGTGTCCAATGAGCGCTTACCTCCCCGTCTATTCCAGGATACAATGCACACGGTAGAACGTCCAACGATCCTGTATATGCCCCATTGTGACCTGGAGCTGTACGAAAGCATCATCGGCGCGAATTGGTCGGAAGATAACCTGAGGCGCATCATCCTTATTGCGAATCGGTTCAGTGACTATATGGACAAGTACGCACTTCCATTGATCCAAGAAGCTGACCTTGATGGAATTCTATACGTACGCAGCAACCCCCGGTTGAAGTTAGAAGTCGAATCACCGCGTCTAATGCGCCTGGGTACGATAATCCTGGTAATAACGAATGCAGGGCTAACCCCATGGTTCACTATTTTCAGTACCGCAGCTCGAATGCTATCCTCTTCCCACATTGGCAACATTTTCGTCGGCCTTCAATAATTTATCAGTTCAATACGTGGGACTTGCTTCCCTTTCCAACGTTATTGTGTAGTGCCATCATCCCCGCTGTCCACAAAAGTTTTAGAGCGCATCGACTTGGCTAGACCGTCACGCGTCAACCTAGATGCATCGTTTACCGCGGCGGTAAGGGTAGTCTTACAGGGTAGAACCGTTATCTTCGTGAGAAGAGCGGGCAAAGTCTCCGATTCGGAATCGATCTGGGGTTGTTACAGGTTGTTACCGGTGACAGACGCTAGAAAGCGGAAGCGAGATGTACCACATTTCCCAAAGAACAACGTAATATACATGAACAGAGCGGCGCAAATGTACACCTATGTACAACGATGATAATATAGAGCAGAGGAGCATATTCTAGTTTAAACAGGGCGCAACTAGCACTATTAGCACTAGCATTCATGGTAGACAGCATTATAAGAAGTGGAATGATCCTCATCGGGAAATGGAAGGGGGTCGAGCGCATAACGATCAAGAAAAGAGTCGGCAGTGTGAATATACACATGAGGCTGTGAACGAAGTCGAATACTACGTTGCCCTGGGAGGGGGATGGACGTAGGATCCACGAGCTCGAGGACCGACGAACGTCTCAGTGAGGGTGTAGATGAGGGTGTAGAAAGAGCGTCGGACTCGTCATCGGAAGTGTCTTCTATAGCTTCTGGGACGGAAAGATCGTCCAACTCGTCGGTATCATAGTAGGGTAAAGCGTCATACGCTGGAGGAGGTGAAACAGGAGACTGAATGATGGGACCAAGAACGTATGGACGAAGAAGTGGAGGATGAAATGGCGGATATGGTACAGGATATGGGACGGCAATGGGTGGAAAAAAATATGTATGCTGGTTAAGGTCGTCTGAAGAAGAGGTTGGGGACGGTAATGGGCTGAATGGAGGATCTTCATCATCTTCAACTGGTATAACGGAAACGCGAACGTCGGTGTCGGAAGAACACTCGTCCTCACCACCGTCGCTTAGGGACTCTAGGAGTGAGTCGAGCCACGCGGCTTCAGAAGTATTAGCTTCCACCCCTATGAGCTTTGAAGCATCCGGAAACATGAATGAATCCGACTCCTCTTCTTCGGCGTCGTCTTCGTTGACGACATCGTCACTTGGTATGTATACAGGATTCGAAAAGGAAACAGTGGTCGCCACACTAGGTACAGGTGGTCGAAACATGGAATTTTTGAGGAGCACCCAGCGGTGGAGGCTACCGTTCATAGCCGAATGTAGCTTTGAACGGGCCATGGTGCAAAGGTCTAAAGGAGATTCTGCTGACATATGATGGGTAGGTGGTGGAATGTGGCGTCTGACGCGTCCAAAGGAGAAGATTAGGACAAGATCTCTTGCTCGCGAAACTTACAAAGGACGTACCAGGGTTGAAACTGGATTTGCCGGTGTATACGATAGACGATGAAGGGCTCGAACAAAATGGTGCCGTTGTTGGATTTACGGGCAAGTTTGTTAACCATACTTTGGGACAGTGGTGGGCATACGAGGGACGCGGCAATGAGGAGTTCACGAGGGGCGTTACGAACGCTTGAAGGAGGGAGTAATATTAAGTAGCCATGCGTGTGGTGGCAGGACTAGGAGGAAAAAGTGGGAGGGGCCGGGAGGAGACGCGGGCAGTGTCTTATATAGTAATTTGGAAATAAAGTATTCGTCACGGACACAATGAATGATCCAAGTGACTCAAAATGATGCGAACCATGTTCCAAAATCACAAATATTACCAAATACAACCAACCACCAGCGCCACCACGCTCTTTTCTGAATCGCCGTCATGCACGACCTTCACGGATTTCTGATGTGGTGACTATGTAGGACAAACCTGCTATAGTCCTCCGTTCAACGCTCAGCATACTTGGTACCAAACTTGTTTTATTTACATGATTTGCTTATTCGATTTTCCTATCACTTCCTTTGAAAGACAGAACCTGAAAGAACACGAAGCTAAAATCTCATTCTGGCCATTCAGCAGATCAAGCCATGCCATGTGGACACCAGCAGCTTCAGAAGCTCCAGAGTTTCAACCTATCTTGTAACAGTCTCAAGGCATTCGCGCTACCGCCGAGGGCCAGCGTTATATTCTACCGCGGGCTTCTCAAATTCTAGTCCTTGAAAAGCATTGATCCTTGTCTAGAACTCTTGTATATCGATCGACAATATATATATGGAGAATTACCTCTCTTTGGTATGTTTGATGCACCAAGTACGCCTCACCAGCTGAGGCAGATCCTTTGGAGATATGGCGCTATCGTCCGGGCCCTGTCGGGCCTTGTGCCAAACATTTGTACAGACGTAATGATTATTGACAATCCTGAGGAAAAAAATATTATATGCACCGAGCCTCGCAGTATATACACGACTTGAACGCCGACCAAGCGCTCCGACGGATAAGGATCCTCCCCGGCGCTCAGCCCTCATCCATCTGGTCGTCTCTCCCTTCTTCATCCTTAACGGTATCAATAAGTTTTTTGAGTTTGTTGGCGCTCTTGGGTGATGTATCGCGTGCTATGGCGAGCCAATGCGCCGACTTCACTTCATCGCCCATCAAACGATACACTTTCGCAACCTGGAACACTACGTTAGACTCCTCGGGTGATGAATCACGAAGCTGCAGGAGATCTTCCAGCGCCTCCTGTGAGCGTGAGAGAATTTAATGTAAGGGAATGGAAGGTGGTTTTTCGTTAATCAGATTCCGACTTGGTAACCACGTTGCGACTTACGGTGTATCTTTTCATGGTGATAAGGATTTTCGCTCGACGATAACGGACGAGTGCATTGTCTGGCGCTACGCGAACCGCTTGATCAAACAATCCATGGGCGGCCGCGTTGTCGCCACGACGTTCGACAGCCTGAAAAAGAAGGTAACAAGCAAATCATAGAGTCAGCAGGGTCGCATCAAACTAAAGCAACGACGCACCATGCCGATACAACCTAGAAGGACAGCGTTGTTTGGGTGAATTTCGACTGCCTTGCGATAGTGATACTCAGCAAGGCGTATCTTGCTCATGCGCAGATAGCAGGTGCCGAGGCCATACCTGCATCACAGTCATTCAGTATGAGAACTTACCAAATGTCTGAATGTGTCAGAAACTCAACTCTACTTACCATGCATTATAATGTTGCGGATCTGCACGAAGGGCGGTCTCGAAGAATCCAATAGCCTTATCTAGGTCCTCATCAATTGACTCATGTCCACTGAGCGTGTACGCGTAGGCACATGATGGGTCTATTTCAGCTGCTCGTCGAAAGCAGACAAGCGCCTGCGAACGCTCTTTCTGCAGGGAAAAGAGATTGCCAACTGCAATCCATGCCTGCGGAGATTGTGGGTTTATGTTCATAAGCTCCTGTGCGAGATATGAAAGCTGCACGTTCTGCTGGAGGTGCCATAGAAGAGTTGAGTAAACCTCCATATCGCCCAACCGATAAGGCTCAAGGGCTCGGGCTGCCCTGAACGCACGCTCCGCCTATAAATTCGTAAGCGGAAATGAGCATGAGGAAGTGTCAATGAAAATTACGTACGGACGCGTACTCAAGGCGTTCATAGTGAGCACGACCAACCATAGCCAATACCCACGATGACTGCTGGTGTGCCGTTGGCATCTGCTCGAGTTCTATGATACAGGAGCAACAGTCGTATTTGGATAAAGCTCGTGTAGCGCGTGCGAATCGCCGGAGCAGATCGTAGATGTAGTGATCTGCCATCTCCAACTCGTATGCTTCCTGAGCAGCAAGTTCATGTGCCGGAGTCCAATTACTCGGCCCGGGAGATGCATCAGGGGGAGGTGACTGAGCATTAGAAGTCGGGGAAGTTGACGACGTGACCTCTCCGTGGGTGTTGCTATCATCATCACCATTTGAGTCTATTGATCGTGATCGTGAGGTAGTCAGCTGTCGGCGGCGGTCTCGTAGAGGTGGATGCTTCAAGAGGGTAAGTCAGTAGTTGAAAACAGATACAAAAACAAAGCCGGATGGCTGGTAAACAAGTTTGAACTTCGCCCACCCACCTTGCCAGATGGCTTGCCAGTGGCGCCACTCAAGAGCCGAGTGCTCCGCCGTGGCACAATAGCAGCATTTCCTCTCTCGCTCTTGGCAACTCCTCCACCTACAGTTGTCCTGGATGATATGACGGGCTGAGAAGGACGACCCGGTGATGAGAAGATATTAGCAAATTTTAGGGCCGGGCGTGCGCGTGCCTTTTTCGACGTTTCGTCAACAATTAGCTTGCATGGCTTGGATGTGACAATATCAGTGCTCTTTTGGCGAACCGTTGATCGAAGCCTCTTCTGCGCAGGACCTGTCTCATCCGATGAAGATAGGGGTCGAGCGATAGGCTGGGATGGGCCTGGCAGCACTGGGTCAAGTTTAGAATTGCGGAGTGGGAGTTGAAGAAATGAATTCTCAGTTTGAATGAACGATTCATTAGCAGGGCTAAAGATGATACAGAAGACAATGTCAGAAATCATTGCATCACGAGAGGATCATAGCCGCTTTACATAGAGTCGCGCGGATCTGGCGGAGGATCCATGCGGAAAGCTTGAGTCTTGCGACCACGAAATAGAGTGGTGTTCACGTTGACGTCAGGAGTAAAACATCCGGCTCCAGTAGCCGTCTGGCCGGAGAGCGTCTTGAGTAGTGGAGGCTCTTCTTGCGGACCTTGTTTCACAGGAGTGGAGCGTACTGGAAAGATCTCATCTATTTCAGGAGCTGTACCTAATAACGAAGTCGAATGAGTTACAAAAACATGACAATAAGCTCGGGATGGTCACCAAGAGAGCACAAGCCTTCAAATGCTTCCCACAACATGGGGCTGAGTGTAAGAGCTTGTCGAAAACTGTGAGTGGCATGCTCAGGAAGATTGCCTTTCATTGCCACCGTTCCAGACCGACATCGTGTAGCAGCCTCCTCCGTGAATGCACGCGAGGTTCGAGGGTTGATAGAAACTGTACGGAAAGTCAGTGAGGGCACGGTAATATGGGAATAGAACACGCACTAGTAGGGGTGTAGGTGGGACCCTGCAAACTAGCCTCAAAAGCTTCGCGTGCTAGCCTGTGCCTCCCGAGAGTAGAACAACACTTTCCCTTGATCTCCAAGCATCCGCTGCATTTCGACTGTTGAACACCATTTACTAAGTGCAGTCCTGAATGCGGCTGACCGGAGCGAAGAAGTGCAGTAGCGTAAAGATGACGTGCGTCATGATTGTTCTCGTCCATGACATGATAGCGCTCCGCGTAAAAGACTGCAGATCTGACCAGGTCGAAGTCGAGACATGTCCATATGAGAGACTGGAAGCGCTGTCCGATCTGTAGGAGAAATGGAGGACTGGTAGTAGCTTTGGGATCTTCCAGAGGCATGAGCACAAGCCTGTAGCATGGAATATAAGTCGGGGAGAGATATGTTTAAATCCAGTCTTCCAAAGACTAGCTTGTGTGTTCGAAATGGACTTGTGGACGGAGCAAGCTGAAGAATGCTAAAGCACTTGTGGCAAACGCGCGAATCACCAATCCATAAACAAACCGCGCGTTCTACTGATCACGTGACTTTTGAACAGTTCTCCCTTCACAAGACATATACAATTGTAGCATACTTCATTGTAGGCATTATAAGCGTATGAATTACACGTAGAACCGTCAAAGTAATGTTTCCTTTGTTCAATGACCATGTGCATCTGCTTCCGGCTTGGGTTCTGTTACAATCAATAACAAAGACTTTCTCGTAGATTTGGTAATTCCTTACCTGGTACGCACTGAATAGCGTCATCGATCCGCAACAGAGAAATGGCAGCCTCGTATGCCGACTTCAGACTCCGGACTTTACTCATCGTGGGCTCTAGCACTCCAGCTACGACATTGTCTCGGACATCTCCGTTCATGAGGTCTAGGCCATATCGAAGTAACACTTTCTTCGGATCACCCGCGGGCGCATTCTGCGCGGCATTGTGATAAGCGCGCAGTTTGGCGACCAGGTCAGTCGAATCCTTCGCAGCGTTGACTGCAAGCTGCTTGGGGATTGAAAGCAGAGCTGCTGCGAATTCTGCGATTGCCAGCTGTTCCCGTGATCCCTAATACACGACATAGAATTATTGAGACAAAGGCTGACAGATACGATGCTCACCAAAGTTGTTGCAAAGTTTTCCAAGTAAATGCTGAGGGCAGATTCAACGGCACCTCCTCCAGGAACAACAGCTCCGCTCTCTAAAGTACGCTTGATCACGGAAAGGGTGTCATGCAGCGCTCTTTCCATCTCATCCAACATGTAGTCATTTGCTCCACGCAGGACAATAGAGGCAGAGCTGACCACCTTGGTGCCCTTGATGAGGATTAGTTCATCATCGGAGATACGCTCCTGGACGACCTCGTCCGCTGTACCAAGGTAACTGGCCTCATAGGTCTCATCGCCTTCCAAATTTGCGAGAGTAGAAATGAGCGTGCCGCCTGTTGCCCTCGCAATGCGTCGGAGATCCTCCTTCCTGCACCTTCTAACTGCCATCGCGCCAGCTTCCACAAACTCCTTTAGACATAAGTCGTCAATACCCTTCGTTGTCAGAACAACGTTGGCTCCTGCTGCCAAAATTTTGCGGATTCGCTCTAACGTGATTTCCGCTTCACTACAAAATCGCATTAACACAAGGACCAAATGAATCAAGTAAATCCAAAACACACCGTTTCCTGATCTCCTCTAGTTGATTTGGATCCTCTACCAGGATTTGCACCCCCAGCTGCATGCGGGCTTTTTGAAGATTAATGTCCAAACACGCAATTTTTGCATTAGTAATGCGTTTCTTCATTGCTAAATATCCCCGCATCAGTAAATCGTTCGGTAAGGAGAAAAAAATGAGAACCTTGACTAGCGACCGTGCAGTTCAGTGCGTAGCCTTGAACGAACAGGGATTCTCTAGCACTCTTTCCGTGAGCCTTAAGCACGTTAACAGCCTTGACCGGGTATTTGATGTCACCGCGCAAGTTGACGGACTTGACAGCAAGCATGGCATCCACAGCCATAGGGGCAAATAAGTCATCGTCGCTTGAAACGTATGTGAGGTGAAGCGCTGCCACAAGTTGGTGAACAACGTACTTTCCGATGATCTTGCTGGCCATGCTGGTCTTTGCAGCGTTAACCAATGCATCACGACCAAGAGTATCAACTTTAATACTGAGTTGATCCTGCATGAACTTGACCGCCTCTCTGCAAGCAAGTCGGTAGCCTGTGATGATCGTAGTAGGATGGATTCTCGCTTTTACGAGCTCGTTTGCGCGTCGAAGAAGCTCAGCTGCAATGATGACTACAGATGTTGTACCATCTCCGACCTCCTTATCTTGCTTTTGTGCGAGATCAACGAATATTTTTCCAGCTGGGTGCTCCACAGCCAGCAGAGACAGGATAGTTGCACCATCGTTCGAGATGGTCACTTCCTAAAGAAGGTCTAAGCAAAGAGGAAAGTTAATCTATCAGCAAAACATGCGCACCCCGATGTTGTCAACCAGCATTTTATCGAGCCCGAGTGGACCCAAGGAGCTTTTGACGATGTTTGAGATGGCCAGAGCCGCGGTCACTGATCGGATGCACCATGAAACCAAATCCTATCGAGCTCCAAACCACGTACCATTCTGATCCCGTATATCCTGCCCTGATACACGGTCTCCGCCAAGAAACGCGCCAGCTCGAGGATCGCGTTGAAACATGTTGCGTCTAGATGATCTTTCAATTCATGGATGGGCTTGTCACTTTTGTCACTGCCACCCATTGCTTACGCAAGACTGCCGTCTATGGTTCGTGTAGTTCGTTCCGAACTTCAGAGTACTAGTACTGCAGATAAATATATTCGATAGCTCACTTACTGATCACACTCTTGCTAGTTCACGGTGGACAAAAGGCATCGGTCAGATCTCGAAGGACCTGCCAGGCTACTGTAATTAGACTTTTGCAACAGTTTCCCCGCTGTTGGCATGAAATAACGCGTCCACTGGACTTTGTCGATGTCTCTACCCCAGGACTGAGATGAAGAGACGAAAACGAAGGGTCGAATATATAAAAAATAGAAATGCATTGATATTCACGTGCTATCACAGACCAACCGTGTGTTCACAATGTCCAGCAGAAACCAAATTCGAAGGCCGGGACGTAAAGACGAACAAACGCCCAAATGCCGGCTAAATAAAAAGATAGGAGTCCTGAGAGATAGATGCTGAGGAGGTAAAAGAAGAAGGAC
>PVYJ01005824.1:0-10699 GCA_002995095.1 Rhizopogon sp. AM-2018a | reverse complement strand
AGAATGCAAAAGGACATAAATAGTCTTTGGTAGTCTCAGATGCGATAATAAATCAGGAAATCAAACTAAGAAGAAAGAGATATTCAACATATATAAAGAGATGCGGCGAAATGCCTATGGCACATAGAAACAGGTGTAGGTGAGTCGAGCGACCATGACTTGATATCAGATTGGTGTGATAGTCAAACAAATGAAGCGTGCAGATGATTGGCTATCGGAATGACGGAGAAAAGATGCTAGAGGTTGCCAGTGAAACGTATTGAGGAAGACTTTACGGGGAATTCGGAAATAGTCCTGTGCAGCGTAGAGCGTAACGAGCGTTGAGATAAGCGTGCCATAACTTGACGTGACAAAATCTTGTTTTTGAGCGGGTCGTGGAGAGAAAAGTTGAATGAAGTGCAATCTCTGGGCGTTTAACAGGCTTGATGTGATAGAAAGACTTGTCCAGATGGAGGAGATCAAGTTAAATGCAAAATCGTTGGGCATGCAAGAAGCAGACGCGCTAAACGGTATCTTCAACATGCAGGGAAATAGAGCAGCGATACAGAAGTCGGAGTGGGATTAATAAGCAGCCATGCGAGCTGCGTCGAAAGTTTCAGCGCGGGTGACGGGAGGGCGACCAAATCTTTTCGCCTTCGACATCAGCGTACCGCCTTTATTGGGAGGTGGGCAGGGACTGTCGCCGATGTCGGTATCTTCATCATCTGTCTGGATGACGTTGTTCATCTCAGTGACAGTCGAGAGACCGTTACGACGAGTACGAGCGGCATTCGCAGCAGCGAACAGTTGGGGAGCACCGGCAGGTGCTGTATTCCTCTTTGGCGGCTGGTGAGCCATGCCATTGCCTGTAGCCTTCGAGCCCAGGTCGCCATAAGCAAATGACTTCGTACGTCCAAATTTCCCCTTGCGGAACTGGTCCAAGTCTTCTTTGCGGGAAAGCGCGTAGCTAGGATCGTCCATCGTGACGTAGCCCTTAGGCTGACAACGAGAAGCACATTGTTTGTAATATTCACAGTACCCGCCTTCGAGGATGTATACCTCTGGATAGTGGATCTTCGGATACATGTGATTGTTCATCGCACGATCCTTGGCACGGAGGTGCTTCGCACTAAAACGTATCGCAGAATCAGCATGAGAGGGGAAATAGTGAGGTCACCTTGAACTTACAATGTTGGAGCTCTCTTTGCACTGAATTCACAGTGAAAAACCAGGATGGTCTTTTTATGAGTGTCGCCACTAACAGATGGTTTGGGCTTCATTACGCCAAGTAGGAATTCTTCCACGCCGGCGGTTGTGTTGATGTTGAGGGCCCCGCGGATATGTCCACCCTCGTATTCATAGTCGAAGCGGCAGTCAATGACGTGGAAATTGGCGATGCGAGTATCGTAGTGGCCATCAAGAAGATCATCCAACTGTGAAAGAAACAAAATATTGAGCTCTGCCACCAGATCGCGGACAAAGGAAGGTAGTTACAGTTTTTGGTACAACCCTCATTAAGCCATCCTCACGCACGCGGTGACATGGCAAGATCTTGCCCAGTGCTTCGTTATCTCCAAATCCTGGCAAACCTGCAGCCATAAATTTCGCAGAGGGACTCTCAAGCATGTCGCGCTGCACCGTAGCAGTCGCACCAGTCAGAGGTCTGAAATCCTCCGTACCATCGCGTCTCCGGATGGCTTTGACTTGCTGTCGCTTTGTATATGCTTGAGCGGGGGAGGACATGTCAGGACCGTCGAAAGAAGATCCCTCGTCAGATAAATGTTCAAGGCCAGCAGATGTAAGCATTGCAGAAAAGGCGCGTCGCGAAGGAGGCAACGGGAGTCTAGACTGCCCCTCTGGTGAGGCATCTGAGCCGAGCACAGGGTACGCAGATTGTGGAGTCGGATCACCACGTTCCACTACAGCTGAGAAGACAAGGCGTCGACCTCGTTTGTTCGCGTTAGGGGGGACCCCCAGGCCCTGCAGCCCAGGTTTGGCGAAATTAGACAAAACAGGACCATTAGACATGCGATCTAGCTTGTGCTGCGAAGGTGACGAAGGAGCAGGCGAAGAAGAAAGGTCGTGCTCGACCCGTGAAACAGTTTCCGGAGATAAAGATCGACGCTTCTTAGGTTGCGGCCCTTCAGGGGTATCTAAGCAAGACGAGACCATAGACTCATCCAGCAGATTGTTAAACCTAGTTACAGTGGGTGCTTCAGAAAGAGGCGGGGAAGGCAACAGGGTTACAGGAGGATCAACATCCATGGCATCATCGGATGCCAAAGAAATAGATACATCCGGGGGCTGTCCGCGCAGTCATGTTAGCAATATGACTGGCAGTCGAGATCGAAACGAGCACTCGCCGGAACAAACATATTCCTGTCCACGGTCTTGGATGCCTTTAAAGGATTAGGTGTCGCCATCCACTCCATAGGAAGCGCGCTGCGTTGTGTTCGCTTGAGGTTCGCTTGAGAGCCAGTCTTTCCAGTGGAGTCACGGGAGAGGTCCTCGTTGCTCATGTCTTGACCGAAAATGCGCGCAGCACTGGTGGATGCACGGGGGCGCGTAGCGGGCTTGTTCATCCTCTCATTCTCCTTCTGCACAGGGCGTGGTGCAGGCGAAATATCCATTGGAACATCTTGGTCTTGGAGCGCCATTGTATCGCGTGGAGGGGAGTTGAGGGACATGTTAGAAGCGAACGATAGCTCAAGGTCGGAAGACAAGAAATCGTCTACATCGTCACGTTTAGGATTGAGGAGCTGGCTGCGCTTGCGAGAGAGAGCCGGTGGTGCATTAAGGAATTGCGAAGAAGTCGAAGAAAGAGTTGAGAAAAAGGTCATGTCGCGAGAAACGTCGGTGGAAGGTTGGAATTGAGTTCTTTTAGGGTGCTTGTTCGAATGGTACTCTGTGAGTCGTTTCAAGAAGGATGAAGACATGGTGTGCGAGTGGTTGTTGTACAACAAGTCGATATTTGACGCAATAAACAGTGTTTGAGCGCCGGATGTTGATCGTACGGATTGAAATTCGACAGTCGTAAATGCAAGGTAAAGGACAAGATGTTAAGAGAGGAAATAGTCAGTCGAGAACATCCATATATCCACCAGAGGATGTGAGAAGAAATAAACACCGACCGAAGGTTGTGGTCTAAAGAAACGGATCGTAGCCGGCGCGTTTACCGAAAGCAGCGACTGTGGACGAGAAATCAAAGGGAAGGTCAGCAATCTGATGCTGACATAGAGTAGCAAAGGAGATGGAACAAAGAAAATAAGACATTGTTCAATCAACTGGGTTTCACATAAAATGAACATCTCCGAGTCGTGGTTCGTTTAAATCCGGACTGGCCCGTCATATATAAGGAGACATTGCTCACCTTGAACGTAATGAATGTTACAAAGGAGGGGGCCGCGCCTGGCGAGTGTACGGCGAGTTAGTTATCGTTCGTTTACAAGAAGAGTCCTACGAGGTGACCAACAGCTTACAAGTGACCTGAAGGAATGCCTCACGGTTGCAACGAAGTTGAACTAGAAACGTAATCAAACTTATTGTGGACAACTGTGGGTCCAAAATTTTGGGTTCCTGTCCTAAAACGGCCAGCGACGCGCTCAATTGAGCGCCGGGAAATTTGAATATCGTGTAATTTGAATAAGAGGTATCCTGCCTCCGTAGCTGGTTGGATTATACGCGCTTGGGATGTGCTGGAAAGAACGACGGCGTGTTACTGCACAAAAGAACAATTGTTTGCCCTCTCTTTGGCGTAGGTTGATATTCGTCACGTGTTTTTGCTTTCCGACAGTTGACCCCCTTGAAGAGACCCCTCCAGCCATGCACTTACACACCTTGACTGGTTGTTTGACTCAGTGATAACCACAGACTCATCATGACATCGATATCCAGTGACACCAATCCCAGTCAAAGAACATTCGTGCTAGCTTCTCGCGCATCCAAACTCGCTCAGATCCAAACGAACATCGTCAGGGATAGCCTCGACGGCGCCTTCCCGTCCCTTTCATTCGGCACCTCATTCATGACCACTGAGGGCGACAAAAACCAGTCACAAGCATTGTATCTACTTGGAGGAAAGGCGCTATGGACAAAAGAACTTGAGGTTGCATTGAAGGAGAATGTGGTTGACATGCTTGTGCATAGTTTGAAGGATGTTCCCACAACCCTACCTGGCGGGTGTGAAATTGGAGCGATCTTGGAGCGAGAAAATCCCGTTGATAGTCTGGTGGTGAAGCAGGACCTGCCCTACAAGTCGCTGGAAGAATTACCAGAAGGGAGTGCAGTGGGTACCAGCAGCGTCCGACGAGTCGCTCAATTGCGGAGATCTTTCCCCAACTTGGTCTTCTTAGATGTCGTAAGTTGTTGCATCGACAAGTACATCACACATGCTAACATGTTCGCAGCGGGGAAATTTGTAAGGACACGGCATTTATTACGCATCCTAGGCTTAATATCACTCCAGAAATACTCGCCTTGCGAAGCTCGACGACCCCAATGGTCCTTATACAGCGCTCATACTTGCCAAATCTGGTCTTGTACGACTAGGCATGGGGGATCGCGTCACGGCAGACCTCACCCCACCTACACTTTTTCACGCTGTTTCTCAAGGTGCATTGGCGGTGGAGATTCGTGCAGATGACCAGGTGGCACGAGAACTCTGCAAATCGCTAACCCACCAGGAAACACAGTGGATGTGCCTCGCAGAGAGGGCGTTGCTGAGAGAACTCGAAGGTGGATGTAGCGTTCCTGTTGGCGTCTCTACGTCGCTGTCGCAGATCGATAAAAGTGGTGGGCAACTGACCAGTGCAACCCTCACAATAACGGGCTGTGTTACATCAATTGATGGTTCCGTACACATCCAAGATACCCTTACCCAGGAAGTCCAGAACATACAGGAAGTGGAGGGGTTGGGTAAAAACCTTGCAATGACGTTGATGACGAATGGGGCCAAGGCAATATTGGACGACATCACACAAGATAGACGTAAAAGAGCTAGTGAGGCGAACACAGCAGAGTAGGCAGGGAAGTCGCGCTGCAAGACAACATATTTCATTTGTATTTAATCTGATACGTACAAAATGGTGCGTACAACATGCCACATTCCAAATGTACTTGTATGATTTATATCAGAAAGTTGTCTTTGCAATTGGAGTATGCAAAATCATCATGAAGATAAATCAGTATGTTATATCCTGAGTAGCAAGAAGAACCATCTACTTTCCCGCAAGGTTGCATTCCCTCTTGCCTGTCTGTTCGCTGAGCCACCAGGATCACAGTATGGATTGTTTTTCAGAAAAACATTTTGAGAAGACGCATTATTTCCGGTATTCATCACCCTCACATTTTGCTGATGGGTTGCAATAGAACAATCAAGGCCTACCTCCACAATCGGACCTTATAGATGGGATGCAGTCGTTCTTTCCCTTTCGAATGAGTCCGCTGGAAGTTGAATTTCTATTTATGCTAAAGTGTACAAGTCAATCAGGGAAAGCCTCGATCAAATATGCGAAGGTATGTGATAGTTCCACATCCGCAATCACCATTGATGTGAATTCCGTTCCACGCCAAAGGCTGTCTCAGGTTCTGTATATTCAATTCCCTCTAGCTACAAAGAAAATGACATCAGTATCCAGCAGAAATAATTCAAAGAGCACGCACGGTATGACCATGTCTTGCAACTTCCCACCTTCTGCGTTCAGTTCAGGATACACGCGTTCTACGATATCGATGATAGCCTGGAAGACAATCTATGGCGAAGGTGAGCAAGCTTGCCAGATCAGAAACAAGTTTGCGCGTACGTTGTAACCATCGCTGTTGAGATGTAGCCCATCGGACAGGTATTTCGAGCATCCCTCCTCACTTCGACCAGCGGTATCGAATATTGATGTCCAGATGTCAGCAACGGGCACATTCTCTTCCTCACCTACTTCCTTAACAGCCTCCGCATATGCTTTTGCATATTCAAATAAACGCGGATATTCAGGCCTAGCCCATTGCTTTGTATTTAGTGGTGGCGGGGTAATCAAGATTATACCAGTCTCCGGGGAATAGTACGCTGAGGTCGGCGATTTCACCATTTGAACAAGATGGCTTAGATTCTCTTCTCTTTGAATCTGTCTCTCGGGACGTGGTGTGGGCTGAGAGCTGGCGCAGCATCGTTGGCGCCATACCATATTGTGAGTAACTTGACCTTCGGGACGTAAAGCCGCTCATGCTGCTTGGCAAGAATCTGTTACGAATCTGTCCAGATACTTGATTATTCCCCCAAGAAAGGACCTTTCACCTGCTCACCTGCTTGAATTGCCCAATCCGTTTGATAACATATGAAGCCGCGGTTGAGGACATCGAGTTTCCGAACGCATCTTTCTATAAGTCGCAGTCAGAATATAACTCCGCCAGGCGTTTGTGATCTGTGCACCTGCGAGTAATTGTGCGAAGCCTCCTTGTGCCCATCCACCCTTGGTGATGGAGTCCCCTAGGAGTATGATAACATCTTGGATGATCTGAGAGGGTTATCATCTAAATGTATCTCTTTGTTGTTCGCCTGGTTGGTATTCCGGTCGGAGGCGTGGTCGGGTATCTGTAGGAACAGCAGTGACCAATTATTTTAAGCATGTGAAACGAATGCGGCATTCCGCGAAGAACTGATACTTATTCTCCGACCCGTAACAGGAGGGATGTTACGTGTGGTGATGACATCGGTAATTTGCCAGCCAATGCCTGAGGCATTTTTCGGAAACGGATGTCTGGGTTGGTTAGTCTTCCCTAGGCAGACCATAATAGAAGGAAGAGTCGTTCTTTCCTTATTAGCGTTGGTGATGATCTGTAAGTTCGGATCTAGATCAAATCGGAAATACTTGCTGTGTACAATGTCCATCTTCGTTCGCTACGATTCAAATAATATTTATGTACCTCACCTACACAAGATCTCATAAGATGTACAAGCTTCAACTTGGGAGAAGCTTCGAACTTTGAAACAGGTGTGTGACAGTTCAAGATAAGTCAATTCCTTATCCACAGTCACCATCTATCATCTAAAGATGTGCATTCCGTTTCACCAGAGACGGTCTTGGATTCTGTACATTCAATTCCATCCAACTGCAAAGAAAATGACATCAGGATCAAACAGAAAATAATTGAAAGACCACGCACGGTATGAGCACCTCTTGCAACTTCTCACCTTCTGCGTTCAGTTCAGGATACACGCGCTCTACGATATCGATGATATCCTGAAAGACAATCTTTCATGAAGGTGAGGAAGCTTTCCAGATCTGAAACAAGTTTGTGCGTACGCTGTAACCATCGCTGTTGAGATGTAGCCCGTCCCATAGGTATTTTGCACATTTTTCCTCGCTTCGACCAGCGGCATCGAATATCGATGTCCAAACGTCCGCAACGGGCACATTCTCTTTCTCACCTACTTCCTTAACAGCCTCCGCATATGATTTCGTAGTCTCAAATACACGAGGATCGTCAGGTCTATTCCATTGCTTCGTATTTACTGGTGGTGGGGTGATCAAGATAATGCGGGTCTCGGGGGAATAGTACGCCGAGGTCGGCGATTTCATCATTTGAACAAGATGGCTTAGATTCCGCTTGTATCTGTCTATCGGGACGTGCTGTGGGAAAGGAGCAGGCGTAGCATCGTTGGCTCCAAACCATATTGTGAGTAACTTAACCTTCGGGACGTGATGCTGCTCGTGCTGCTTGGCAAAGATCTGTGACAATCTGTTCAGATACTTAATCGTTCCCTGAAAAAAGGACCTCTCACTTGTTCACAAACTGGAATTGCCTGGTCAGTTTGATAACCTGAGAAGCCACGGTTGAGGACATCGAGCTTCCGAACGTATCTTTCTATAAGTCACGATCAGAACCTAGTTTTACCAGGCATTTGGAACCTGTGCACCTGCGAGTAATTGTGCGAAGCCTCCTTGTTCCCATCCATTCTGAGTGATGGGGTCCCCTACGAGCATGACAACATCTTGTACATTGGCAGCCATATTTTTCCGAGAGAGCGGTATTCGATGGATGATCGCAGAAACGCGTTCACCCAAATGCCTCCTTCTGGTTTTTATTCGAATCGCCTGGCGTGGTCGAGTAGTCTTCTCATAGGAACAGCAGTTGCCAAGTGTTATTCCGCATAAATATGAAACTGATGCGCGTGCGGCATCCCGCGAAGAACCAAGTTTGTGACTCTTGGCAGTATGTAAATATTTACGTACTTACGAGTCAATGGTTATCGGCCCCACGTAGGAGAGACCAGCCCTGTGTAACGTTGGACTAATACTAAGACTACCTGTCCGTTGCGTTAGGCCTCGCCTACCCTCGTGTCCTACGACAGCTTAAAGCACCCTTGCCCGTGACGCCTGTTCGTCATACTTTGTGACCCTTCAAACTTTTGCAAGTTGCAACTTGAAGCTTCATGCATCAAATGCATTAGGAGCCGCAGAAATGATCTTACTACTAGTCTCTCCTAGGCAGACCTTACAGAGGTGGGACTTCAGCACGAGGAGACATGTTTCACTCATGAAATCAAGGCAGAAGGACTTCGTGACCTACTGCAAGTGATCAGCAGAAAAGATAAACTGGTCCGGTACTCGCCGGCAAAGCACGCTCTGCAGACATTATTACTGGTCCGTCCATGGCATCGTGATCTCCTTGAGCTGCCTGATCGTGTAGAGGATACACAGAATACTCCGCGCACAGATCCCCTGGGGATAAATGTCAATTCAGAGTTTCACTCACCAGCGTTGTGACTCATTACTCTCCTTTGACAACTTTTTTGTCGTATTTTTGCTAGCGCTGTAGAGCAGTGGAGAATTCAAGAGATTAGAGCCGGATTCCGATATCGCTGCAGAAGTCTAAGACATAGCTCCTGTCCACAATATAATGGACGTCAGGAGTCAGGACACTGAAGAGCGAGGACACATTTATCAAGATTTGACTCTCGTACTTTTTTTTACATACTCAATCACTCCTCGTTACACGCGTTATACACGTTCATCCATTGATTCTCCGTCTCAATACGTGCTTTTATTCCTCTACTCGAGTAATGTTTCAGTAGTCTTTCAATCCAAAAGATTCAGTCCCTTGCCGATTCCTAGTCCGAGCCTGTCTAATCTTGATAACATTCACTCCAAGTTCTAACACCGTTGTGACCCCCTACCTTTTGGTCCTGTCCAAGCAGGTTGCACCTTCATCTCGGTTTGCGGAACCTCAAGGATCACAGTATAGATGTTTTCTTGATAATTACCGACCTTCATCATCCCCACATTTTGCTGATGGCTTGCGACAGAGCCAGTAAGGCCTACCTCGCAGTCGGACCTTGTAGGTGGAAATGTAGTCGTTGCTTCCTTTTCGAATGAGTCCGCCGAGGGTTGAATTTCTATGTATGCTCAAGTGTACAAGTCAAACCCCCGGGGAGGTCTCGATTGAATATGCGAAGGTATCTGATAGTTCCACATCCGCAATCACCATCTATCGTCTAAAAATGTGCATTCCGTTTCACCAGAGACGGTCTCGGATTCTGTACATTCAATTCCCTCCACCTGCAAACCAAATGGCATCAACATCCAGCAGGAAACAATTCAAAGACCACGCACGGTATGAACACCTCTTGCAACTTCCCACCTTCTGCTTTCAGTTCAGGATACACACGTTCTACGATATCGATGACATCCTGAAAGACAATCTTTCATGAAAGTGAGTAAGCTTCCCAGAACTGAAACACGTTTGCACGTACGTTGTAACCATCGCTGTTGAGGTGTAGCCCGTCCCACAGGTATTTTGCACATTTCTCCTCACTTCGACCAGCGGCATCGAATATCGATGTCCAGACGTCCGCAACGGGCACATTCTCTTTCTCACCTACTTCCTTGACAGCCTCCGCATATGATTTCGTAGTCTCAAATACACGAGGATTGTCAGGCCTATTCCATTGCTTCGTATTTACTGGTGGTGGGGTGATCAAGATAATGCGGGTCTCGGGGGAATAGTACGCCGAGGTCGGCGATTTCATCATTTGAACAAGATGACTTAAATTCTCCTTGTATCTGTCTCTCGGGACGTGCTGCGGGCTAGGAACAGGCGCGGCATCGTTGGCGCCAAACCATATTGTGAGTAACTTAACCTTCGGGACGTGGTGCTGTTCGTGCTGCTTGGCAAAAATCTGTTACAAATATGTTCAGATACTTTGTCATTCCACGAAAGAAGGAAGTTTCACCTGCTCACAAACTGGAATTGCCCAGTCCGTTTGATAACCTGAGAAGCCTCGGTTGAGGACATCGAGCTTCCGAACGTATCTTTCTACAAGTCACAGTCTCAATGTCTAGTTTCACCAGGCATCTGTGATCCTCGCACCTGCGAGTAATTGTGCGAAGCCTCCTTGTTCCCATCCATTCTGAGTGATGGAGTCCCCTACGAGCATGATAACATCTTGTACATTGGCAGCCATATTTTCCCGAAAGATTGGTATTTGATGGATGATCGCAGAAACGCGTTCACCCGAATGCGCCTCCCTGTTGTTCGCCTGCTTGGTATTCGGGTTGCCGGCGTGGTGCACCGTGGATATCTGTAGGAACAACACAATTATTCTAAGTATATGAAACTGATGCGGCATCCTGCGAAGAACTGTGAGAAAATAATTATGTACTTCATGGCATGTAAGTATGAGATACAAGCTTCAATCTCCTCGCAACAGGGGAAGCTTCGAACATTT
>PVYJ01005814.1:63766-88342 GCA_002995095.1 Rhizopogon sp. AM-2018a | reverse complement strand
CACGAAATGGCAGGCAGTCACGAATAGACCGTAGGGCATAGTATCTCGTCAATACTACTTCGTTTTGCTCTTTGCTGCCGCCATGCATATTTCTCGCTTATCCACAGAAATCCTACTTGATATATTTGACACTATCGATGACAATTTCAATGGAAGAAAGTCTCGTGCTACGCTTGCTGCTCTTGCAAGAACTTGTAGGACATTTAAGGAACCTGCACTTGATGCACTCTGGAAAAACATTGATGGGTTCGAGCCACTCATCTCATCCTTGCCTGAAGGTGTGGTTAAACGAACAACGGAAGGAAAGTTGGTGAGTTAGATTCAACATAGTCTCATACCGAATCCTGAACTGAATTTACACATAGACGCTCACAAGGCCTCTCTCTCTTAGCGACTGGAATATTATTGGTCAATATACACATCGTATCCGCTCCTTGACCGTCAGCTCTCGACTATTAACCAACATAGATGATTGGGTCGTGCAAGCGCTCGTTTGTACACCATCGTCTGCGCTCTTGCCAAACCTCCGTTGTTTGGAATGGTGGGATGAGCGGGAGTACTTCTTTCCATTGTTGCGCATTTTACTTGTGGCAACTATCAAGTCACTGAAGTTTGGCTCCTACTACCCTTGGGAGCCCTCTTTTGCCAAATCTTCTTTGTTGGCTTCCCTCGGAGCTCGATGTCCATCCATCCAACATTTCGTCTGTGACTACAGCGGCAATTCTCATGCAATATGCGAATTCGTGTGCGGTTGGCAGGGGCTCTCTCATCTTCACACAGGGATCCTTGAGCAACCATCACTTCATTTCTTGATATCCTTACCATCATTGAAGTCTTTGCAATTTAAGACCCGCGACCACTCCGACGACACACAACCTACTCTAACATTTTCCCAACTGGATAAAGTGCATATCACTGCACCAGTACTCAACTGTTTCACTCGACGTCTCAGAAACCTCCGTTTTCTCTCCTGTCGATCGGCGGTATTAGTCACCGTGAACGGCGATGTAGAGTTCCTGTATGAGGACTTGTCAGAGCTATATGATGGGTTTCCTGATATTCCCAACTTTATGGTCTCATTTTCGGAGTGTTTCTCTCCTGGTCTGGAACAAATTAAACTCGACTTCACGCACTTTGTTGAAGATAACAGACCTCTTGTGCTTGACTTTGACATGGTTACCCCATTGTTGACGTTTAGTCGCTTAACAAAGTTAGACCTCGATTCGTTTAGCACTGCGACCATCGATGATGATGAACTCGAGAAAATGGCACATTCCTGGCCTCAGCTCGAGAAATTCTACTTTGGCACCGCTCACTTTGAGTTGGTCTCACCATCTCTCACTTTCATAGGACTCATCCACCTCATTCAACACTGCCGGCACTTGTGCGACATCGCGATGTCCTTTTGCGCATCCTCAATGGATACCGACTATGAGCTGTTTTCGAAAACTATTCCCAACGAGAAGATCACTCGCATGCGAGTTGGGATTTCTCCAATTGTCGATCACGTGGCCGTGGCCTGTCAATTGCATATGTTACTGCCCAATCTGACCGACGTGCCCACGGGTATTGGTTCTCCACTAGCACATCCATTTGAACATATCCAGGATAACTGGGACAGGGTGGATGGGTCCCTAAAAGTGCTCATTGCAGCTGCAAAAATGAGAGAAAAAATGGGCCGGGTCATGGCGTCGCGGGACTCGCTTCTGAATATGACGGACTTTGCCTGGGATAATTTGGAATCGCTTGGAGAGAAATACTGTAGGTTGCAGAAGTCCATGGTTGGGACGTGGATTCGGAGGATACTTACTTTCTTTATGGTACCAGTTAATTTTTTTCATCGCATGATGCATCCTCCTATTATAGCTTCCTGCAGGTAAATGTCTGTCAGAAATGTGTTTAATGGGAGTTGCGTCACACGTGAGCGGTGCGAAGTTTGAATTGTCTGCTTAGTGCGTTTAACGTTATACATGATTTCCCCTCGTATACTTCAAAGGCACAAGCTGCAGCTTAGGAGCCTAACCCCCAGCTTGGCACCTATTCGTTATGATGTTTCTCCCCCCTCTCACCGAGGACCGAAGGCATTGTTGCCGACGCTCCATGCACTACACACTATATAGTCAATCCGATGTATTCAAGCCACATGATGATGACGGTTTGGGAGATGGTCATCCAAGTGATCAGTACTACGGTGATAATTACCACCCTTCATTCGCTACTATACGGGTATCTGTGTACGCAAGTTGAGCAGACGGGAGATCTCGCAGACAAAATGAATGTAAGGAGGTGGGCAGCGAAAGTAGGGTAATGGAATCAATCTAGAAAACGGCGAGACATATATAACAAACAGTCCAGTATGATCCGTGTCCATCGTCCATATACATATCGGCATCAAGCAGGCTAGAAGCAGATAAGGCGAATCTACATGATCACGCAGTCCTTGCTGGTGGTTGCGTTTTTGGGATCCGAGCCATCTCGCGGGATTCCGCCTTGTTGTCCGATGGGTGGCCCCCTCAGCCGTTGTTGCGCACGCTTATCACCTAAGTCTGCGGCTTTCTTGAAGTACGACATCGCTCTGCGCGTAAACATCAATATCAGCCAACCTCGGGGACCGAGGTAAACTACTCACTCTTGCAGGTCTGGTGAGGTACCAACCCCTACCTCCAAGAAGTATCCCACGGCGTACATCGCCTTTGCAAGTCCTGCATCGGCTGCTTTGCGTGCCCAGAGATATGCTTCAGTATCAGACTGAGGTAGCACACCGGGCGAGCCAACGAGGTACCATGCCGTGAGCGCGAAGCACGCGTCACGATGAATTTGTTGTGCTGCAATGTTCTACGCAGATATGATTAACATCAGCGCGCTAATTGGTGATGAAACCCACGTAGTAATGGATCGACAAGGCTGGATCCTGGGGACAACCCAATTTTCCGTACTCATAACATTCCCCTAACCGGTAAGCACTGGGTGCATACCCAAGCTCTGCCGCTTGCGCGAGTAGTTCCACTGTATACTCCGTGTCGACGAATACAACATTATCTATTCCGCGTTCGTGCAGCAGGGCAAGCTCATGAAGAGCATGCGGGAACTCAGCCGTTGCATGCTCCGCGGAGCGTTTCAGCCATTTGACACCTTCGCGCGGCCGCTTGGAGAGTCCTAGCTCGCCATTAAGCTCGGCGATACCAAGCCGGTACATGGCGCCTGGGTGTAGCGCTGCACCGGCTTTACGGAAAAATTGGAGGGCCTTGGCAGATTCGCGTCTGCAGCCCCATCCATTCTCACAGCAAGTTCCTGCACGATATGCAGCATCTGGATGCCCATGCTTTGCTGCGAGTACAAATAGTGGATACGCCCGGTCAAAGTCTTGCTTGTTCTTGTAAGTGCCTAGACCGTTGGCGTAGCAGTCTGCGAGGAAGTATTGCGATGCCGGGTGTCCGCGGTCGGCAAGGCGTTTGAGGAGACCCGTGGCTTCGCGCACGAGATCGTCGCGCTTCTCAGTGGCCTTTTCAATGTCCATGACATTACCGGGCGTGGGAGCGGGGATGGGGAAAGATTTGGAGGCGTCGATCATGAATACTGCGAACTCGAACTGGATATCTGGGTCCTGTGTTTTCTTCGCATTTGCGCGATATAGCTCAAGAGTGCGCTCGTAAGAAAGTAGTGAGGCTTGGTTGCCTGGGCGAAGATGAGAGTGATCGAGGAGGGCCTGGGTTTGTGGCGCTTGGGAATGAGATTGTTGGGGTGAAAATGTGGAGCTGCCGTTCTGATGGGCGCCGTAGAAATCATCCATAACATCTTGTGGTTGCCCGGCAAGCCCTAAGGGCTGGTCATCGTCAGGATCATAGTCAGGGTCTATGGGTTGTTGATAGTGGTTTGGAGAGCCTTGAGAACGGGGCTGGCGAGGACGACGTGGTGATTCTGAATGATATTCTGGTTGGACTGGATCGTCCACTGCGTAGAACGAGCTGGGCCGCGAATGAGCCTGGGCGTACATGTTCGTTGGATGTGTAAGATATGAGCTGGATAGATCGAGTTGTTCTAGAACTGATGTTGAGCGGGCCAGTAGTATGTGGCTTGAAGGACAGATACACCCTGTCCTTCTGTCCTTGTGATGAGAAGCTCTGTCGTTATTTACAAAGCTGCAGCACGTTGAATTTAATTATGATACAATTGGATGACACGGCCAAAATTATTATTCACCCACAGAATGCTGCGGCTGACAGCGGCCGATAGCGCTGCACACGTTTGTTGCTGAGGTCGGTGGTGAGGAAGTCGACGGGTATGGACTCAACGGTTGCCGATGTGATATTTGACGTCGACTAAGTCGATCGCCAGAAGCTGCAGGACGTGGCTCAGCGCAAGTCACTAGACTGGAATGGAAGAATATAAATATAAAGACAGTGAATATTCAGAACCCGGAACCGGTCCAGCAGTGCGAGCCGGCTCACAACTTGTATTACATAGTCTAGGCCTATTATTAACTCGACCGCGTCCTCGATATCTAGGACGACCAGCACTTGGAGTTTCATTGAGGTTTCTCGTTGGTCAATTGTCCACCATGCAGTCCTTGCGCACACGCAGGCCCTCTGATACGCGTTCCGTCAAACGCCAACCCTCTAAACTCGAGAAGAAGCCCACAATCACAACCAGGAAGAATGCTCGAAAGTCCACCGTCGATGACAAGATAAAGAAACGCATGTCCCTGCGTTACACAGAGATATCTGCACCTACTGAAGCATCTGTCCCTGACGTGCCCAGTATTCCCATTGGACTGCGGCCAGGTGCTGTGACGGACCTAGATGAGATTGTCTTGGAAAGTACCAATATCAAGGAGGACCCAAAGTCTGTAGATCAGAGGTTGTTGGACAAGGAAGACTTTGATCCCGATGCTTGTGAGTATCGTGCGCGGGCAGTCTGGGTGTCCTGACATATTCCACGTTATTCAGACTTGAAGGCTAAGCTGGCTAACTCAACCGAGGCAGAACTCAAGTCTCTCCAATCTTCACTCAGATCATCCAAAGATGATACCGCTATTGAACTGCAGCGGAATGTGTTTAAGAAGTATATTCTGGTGTTTCACTCCTTTGACACCGCTAACTTCACTACAGCTATGCCGAATTCGTTCTTATTTCCAAGGAAATTTCTGTCCTCGAGAACGAATTGCTCGAGCTCAAAGAGGGTCTTTCTGAATGGAAGTCAATGCCGAGCCTTTTACACATTGATGAATCTGCCTCCGCTGCGGAGCGCCGACGCAACGTCCGTTCATCCATTGCGGACCTTCGCGTGCTCTACGCGAATCAGATGCAGACGCTGCACACGCAAATTGAGGGCTCTGCTAAATTTGTCCCCACAACACCAGGCAGACATGTAATTTACGAGATGGACGGGATATTTGCTCTCAATGCGGCAACCTACAAAGTCAGTAACACAGTCAAATTTGTCGTGCTAGATGATTCTGTGCTCGTTGCGAAGAGGAGAAGGAGGAACAACGGAGAAGGGGGACGGCTGGTAGCAGAGAGATGTTGGCCTCTGAATGAGATGCTAGTGTTGGATACGAAGGATACAGCAAGTGGGTGTGATACAACTGTTGGACGCCCGCGATTACCTGATCAACTTGGCAGCTCTGACGAATGTCTTCAAAGTCCGCCATCAAAAGGAGACACACGTCTACAGAATGGAGGCACCCTCTGATAAGAAGACTCTTCTAGCACAATTCCGCCAAGTTGCTGAAGAACTCGCAGTCCGCAAACGCAAGGAGCGTGAAGGCGAGCACGAGCGACGGAAGAGCATGTGGACCGGTGGAGATGTCAGGATTTATTCCTACTTACCTCATCAATTCATCTGACATTTTTTTTTCATAGCGCGCCTCTATGACATTTCAGCCTGATAAAATGCCTCCCCTCCCTGATTGGATGGCTGAGCTTGCCCGCAAGGCAGGCGTCGACGGAGATACCAGCGCACGGGACAAATCCGAGCGTGATGCACGTTTCGTCAGCGATTTTTCTGACAACCTCACAGTCGCCATCGCTCTGCGTTCTTGGGAACGGGCCGTTGAACTGGTGGAGGAAGGTCGAACTAAAGTATCTTCCATACCATCATTGAGTGCCAGGCTTACTCCTCTCACGGCAAGTCTCACTTCTGCATTGCTCGATGCACTCAGCGCACCTGGGAACCGCAAGAATACTGCAGTGAACCTCATTGGTTATCTGTTAAGGCTTGGCCAAGGTCCAGCAGCGAGGTCTACATTTTTGAATGCACGAGCGGAGGCAATGAACCGTTACGTCAGGGCCATCAGATTTGAAGGCCATGTAGGGATGTATGTGCATGATTTGGCGGTAGTGGTGTTTACAGGGATTAAGCATACAGCCGATTGGTTCCTTGGGGGCTTTGTCGAGCATGAGATGACTAGCAGTCAGTGTCCTCCTTTACATCTTCTATATGATCCTATTTACTCATGGGCGCCAAGGCTTCATTGATTGGGCTAAGAAACAGATCAATATGTATGCTGAAATGTTCAGGAAGCAGGTCTATAGTTCCGATGCTCAACAGGAGACTGTCGAAGAAGCGCTCAAAATCACTCATAATCAGAGTCGCAAGGTCTGTTCTCATGTTAACTTTGCTTCTCGCTCCCAACTGTGCACTTACATACACTTTCAGCTTTTACAAGAATTTGGGCTCGACTTCCGCTTCCTCCTCGATGAGCTTCTCATTCAGAATCCCCAGATCAATGACGCTTCCCTTATTCCTGCTGCCTTCCGTGCGCCTTCCCGAGGGCCCTCCATCTCACGTTCGCAGACACCCCAACCTCATTTATCCCTCTCGATTCCCTCCACACCCAACTCGCCTGCTCGCTCTGTCACACGCTCTCCTATGCCAGCACTCCCAGTCATGCATCTGCACGACTCTGATCGCCCACCAAAATCTTTGCGGGCAAGTCCGGCTCCTCCGCCACGATCATCAAATCGACCGGGGAGTACTACCCGGCCTCCCCCAATCGCTACTCCACAGAGAGAAGGGATGTTTTAACGAGATCTCTTATGTTATCAATTTTTGGCTCTCTTGTCGTTGGACATTCTCGAACTTAAATCATTGATTGAATCAGTGGAGAGCGGACCCTTGACCGGCCAATGAAGTCAACGTAGCCTCCGAACCCCCAAGCCATCATCGGTTATCTCAAACAGCCACTGCTCTGTGGCATAGTCTGTGATAGAGAAGGTGAACGAAATGCAGGCACAGCATGTAGGGAAAATGCGGCTGTGAACAAGTCGGATCGACAAAGCGCTGTACTGATTTCTCTACTGCCTGTCAATAGTGATGTGCCGAGCCTGGCTTGGCCTGAAAGCCCCGGCTTGGGCCTAGTCAAAACTTAGGCCAGGCCCATTCAGAGGGCGTGGGATTGGCTCGGGCCTGGCTTGGGCCTGAGCCAAGGCTTCTAAGGTGAAAACATGTATTTTGCAATTCTAATAAGTTGTAGTTTTAATTCTCCAAATCAGATCCATCTGACATCAGAATATCATCATCCTCTTATAATACCTCCTCCTTCAACTCAATTTCCAGGAGAGAAGTTGGAGCTGGCTCACGAAAAATTAAGTCCTTCTGAAACATGAAATGAAGGACTTGAAGTGCCTCAACCAAGTCAGCCTTCAAGTTGTCGAAGGCTCGCACACAGGCCACTATGTAAGTGTTAGGAAATTCGTCAGTTAAGGCGTGTATGCAGTACGTCAATAGAGGCCTTGCAGGGTCTCACTTTCCTCGTTTGCACCTGCATAGCTTACCTCGTTGCTTACCATGCTGTACTGATGGCCCAGAGAACACACAACATCTCCATTGACGCTATTAACGATATGGTTTTGTAACAGTTCTCGAGGGCGTCTAAATATTGTGAAACCTCAGAAGAGCGATGCTACAGAAACAGGTAAGTGTCGTAAACTACGATACCATCGCATTCCATGTCCATTGCTTTGGGACGCAGATGCCTGGAATGTCTTCCTTGAAGGAATTATCCGTGATTGACTACACATGATCACCTACTACCAGCGCGCAAACTCTAGGGATCGATGATCTACACCTTGTTGGGCTCTAGGGTCAAACCCAGATGACACTGCCGCAGAAGCGCTTCTGGTAGTATTTGAGCCTTCCTATACCTTGGATCAAGGACACTCGACTTGCATTCTTCCCGCTAACAAGAACATCTCCAATGTCTACATGGCAGAATCTCCCCTCTCTTTCTCATAAGTACGGAGACAAACGGAAGCACCTCAACTCCGAGAAGCGCAACTGTACAGTCCAGAATCTTTTCGGCGGGACGCTGGCCTGTTATGTTCTCCTTCAACTTATTATTTTCCTCATTGCTTTGTCGTTTGCGATACGCGTTCATACTATAGGTCCCGTCATCCTGCCAAGTGCTGTTGCGACATTTGCAAAGGGTCAGCCGCGCATAATGAGCTACGTGGTAACACTTACTGCAACAGTTATGTCTTTCCTGAATACACAGTACGTTTTCCTTTTTCATCATAACACAAATATCATAGAAGTCATATATGTCTTCAGTCTTCTCGGTCTTGTACTCAAAGAAGCTCTAAAAGCACGAATGGATCGACCTATGTCCTTGCAAGTTTTCCGAGGATGGTTCTCACTCGTAACAGGAAGAAAACTCTTGGGCTTCCGTTGCTTCAGGATCTTCTGGGCCTGGATAAAATCCCTGGCATGCATGCACGATAGAAGGAAGCGTATCGCACCCAGCGACCGGCAGTACTGGAAATGGCTGATATACACAGTAATGTACGCCGCTGTGTGTGGACCGCTCACGTCGAGGTAAAATCATATTAGTATCATATACTTTTCATCACTCATCTGCAATGTTGATAGTTGGACTAGTTTTTTGACCCCGACACCTGCAGAAATTTTGACTCATTTTCTTGACAAAGAGACAGATTTAATCGGCATTGCTCACCTTCCGGTCTTCGGAAACCTTGCTCCGTATCCTAGTGGGAGTTCTCCCCTTGTTACCTTCATGAACGCGACAAGAAGTGATATTTCACTTCACTCGGCGGTCGGTCACTTAAAAGCTAATCAACATTTTTATTGACAGGTCTGGCAATGGATGGTTACGGTCTTAGCGATGTGACCCCCTTCCTCCAAGCCGGATTTGGGGCAGCCACGAATAAACTAGGTTCACCGTACTCCGTCTCCTTTATGGGTTCATTGTACAATGGTTCAACAGGTATGATTATATCTTCTTGAATATAGGTTGCTGTATGACAAGGCTTAGGGGGTGTATACACAAATCTTTCAACCGTGATTCAAGATGCCAGTCGAAGCATGCCAGAAGGATTGACTCAAACCTATACGATGTACCATCAAGGCTTTGGTGCGGAAGTCCACTGTCGACAGCAGCCATTCCTCAACGCAGTCGGTGTCTATCCGTCTGCGGTCGTGTATACCAGTGTGACACCGGGAATTTCGTCCACTGCATCAAACCAGACTGTCCCAGCAGACTACAATATTCAGAATAAGATGATGGTCACAAATTGTTCCAGTACTTCAGTAGCTTGTGAGTGGACTCACTGCAGGTCGAATTCATTACCAACCCTCCAGCAGACACCAATGATATCCTGACTCTATCTCACTCAGACGGTAATATTCTGGGTGACGGTTATTTAATAGGCTCAGTCTGCAAATATCAAGACTTTGAGAAGGCAACGAACCAATCTTTCCGTGAGTTACATGAGAACATGTGATAAATAGCTGATCCTGAAACGCGTGTAGTTGTTCTTATGCAAGGCCTATGGCAGGAGAAAATGGGCATCGAAGCCACGATTTGTGAAGTTTCACCTCGTATCACATTGGTCCATGTCGAATTTGATGGCAGTACCGTGAACATCGCGAATACCACGAATTCTCAACCGTTGAGCTCAGATGGCCAAGAAGCAGTCTATATAGACGTCATCTCAGATCTCATTTGGATGATGATGTTCGATGCGCAGAGCATTTCTGGAAATTCCATGGCAGGTGGTATTCAAAGCGTCAGTTATGATACGCTTTTGAACTGTACCTTGTTCAATGAAGTGTTGGTGAGCGTTCAGGCATGCGTTGGTGTAGAAGTTGTCTTTGCTGACAAGAAGTACGGTAGGAAAACTACCTGAGAGGGTCTATCGAGTTATTTGGAACGGCAAGTCGATACTCCTTCCTTCCAGCAGGACGTTGATTAAATGCTCTTAAGATAGATGTGGCGACAAAATTTCCAGGAAAACGACCCCCCAGTTAGTGATTATAATGGAATCATTCACGTGCGGTCATTTGGATATCAGTACCGCAGGTCAACTTATCTTTTCCTCCTTGTGCCCCTGACCCTCGTGGTGTTTGCCACCTTTGGTGCTGCAATCTATGCACCTGCGGCACAACCGAAAAATCCTGTGGATGTGCATTTCGTCGAAGACGGGATGATGCAGGAAGTGATGGACGGCCCACTAGGTAGCCTCGGAGACTCGGAGCACTTTGACCCTACCAATATCATCCACCTTATGATGGCTGCTTCGAGGATTCGGCTGAACCGTAAAGTAGGGGAGAATGAACACTTGCAAATCCATCTGGATAGCCCACGTTCAAATATCCGCATGGCACAACTCCAAGAGGACGATGAAGAGATGCTTATGGGGGATGTACGAAACAACTATAGATTGCGGTAGTGACATTCTGCACTTGCATGTATTTCTATGTATCCATATACTCCCCGTTGCGAATTACTTGCTTGAGACTGAATTTTTTTTTTGCGCGTATTTAACTCGACGGTAGAAACAGCTCATTTGGCAGACTAACCTGCAATGCACTCGATCTCGAACAAGACATCTTTCGGAAGTCGAGCAACCTCAACAGCGGAACGTGCTGGCTTGTGCTCTGAGCCACTGAAGAACTCCTCGTAGATCTTGTTGACAGTGGCAAAGTCCTCCATATTTTTCAGGAACACCTAACACGCATTAGTCAAATTCGAAGGGCGGTCCAAGAGAAGAAGAGACACACCGTGGTCTTGACGACCTTGCCAACTGAGCTGGCGCTGGCTTCAAGGACAGCTTTGAGATTCGAGAGAGCTTGTTTTGTCTGCTCCTCGATACCCCCTTCAACGATCTGCATCGTGGAAGGCACGAGTGGGATGCAACCCGAAACAAACACGAAGTCGCCAACTTTGATAGCTTGGGAGTAGGGTCCGATGGCTGAGGGCGCATTCGTCGTCGCAACAGCTGTAATTGTAGACATTTTTTGGTTTGTTGCAAACACAAAAGTGGGGTATCGGGGGATACGAAGAGACTTTGTCCTACAAGCAGCGAGTCTACCGTGATCGAGAACGAAAGATCTTGACAAGCGGATCGCACGCAACATTGATATCACCGAATGAATTGTGGGACCTGTGACCAAAAACGTTTCAACGGACAAGCGCTCCCGAGAACGATAAGATAAGATAAGATCCATTGCCTGTATATGTACAAGTTCGGATCGTATATATCTCAATGTTACTTTCACAACCACTTTTTCTCCTTTGACTTCTCCATTCCGTACTACATCCTGGCAGCGATCTTGTAGTAGTGACCCCCGATCAAAAAGGCGGACGCGATTCGGCTGAATGATTCCATCCTCCACCAGTCGAGGAAGAATCTTCGGCATCAAGTTGTTGCGAAGGTGCTCGTTCTGCGCCGATATTCGTTGGTTCGATAAATACCATTCTCAATACACTCACTTGTTGATGCTTTAGTGCCCTTACACCTACAAGCTTCACCGAATCCGGAAAGAGATTTCTGTCCACCGGTAATTCTATCCACATTTGTACATCTTTCCCTGCAATATGACTGCTGCCTTCTGTCACTGACAATAGCATGGCTACCACACCATCGGGGCTGACCACGCTAGATATGCTCTTCAGTGTGCCCTCAGCGCTGATGCAGTCCATAGCAAATTGAATACGTCCACCTGCGACAATCAGAATCTTCTCAGCCAGGTCTATGGTGCTGTGGTCTACGACATGGGTGGCGCCGAGAGACTTGAGGTAAGAATGGTGACGAGAGGAGGCAGTTGCCACGATACGATTATATCCGGCGAGGACCAACAACCGGACAGCGTATTAACCAGACGTAGTTCCGGCACCGTAAACGAGAATCGGGGTGTCTGCACGGGGAGGTGGCCCAGACGAAGGGAATGTTGGCGGATGAATCCCCAAGTAATCGAACAGCGTGTAGAATGCAGTCATGAAATTGTCAGGAATTGTGGCAGCTGCTTCGAGCGAGTAGTCATCGGGTAGCTGCGAGGTTGATCAGCTTGCATCAGAAGCTTGATTTATTCCCAACCTTGGCGTAAGTGGAACGGTCTATAACAGCATGTTCTTGCAAACCTTTCGCCTTTGATCCCGCAGTCGAAAATGCGCACAACTAGAAATAGTCTTGCTCATCTTGCAAACACATGTATGCTTGCCTTGTCGCCCGTCTGCAGGTCGTCCACATCAGCGCCAACAGCTTCCACAACTCCACTAACATTGAAGCCTAATATGACTGGGTATTCACCCTGTACGAGTCGACCGTAACCGACCATGTATGTGTCTAGGGGTACGATAGTGCTGTACGCTACTTTCACCATCACTTCACCGAGACCAGGAGACAGTGTAGGGACCTGGATAGCGGACGCTACGCCAATAGCTGTAGTTGCGAATGCGAGGTGGGTTTTCAATGACATGGTGGCTAGTAGGACAACTGATGTAGGCTCAGAGGTAATGCTCGAGTGACTTCAAAGTCTCTATAAGTTGGCAACCAGGGTTCTAGCCAGCTTTGGACCCGGCTAGTCTCGGTCTCATCGGATTCCACCTGAACAAATTGTTGCATTAGATTGAAACGCGGTCTCGAATCTCGATCAGGTTGACCGTTGGACTAAACACTGGCAAAAGTTGTGTTGACTATATTATTTGGTCTTGTTGATTATACAAGGTGTTGCCAAATACAGCAAAGCAACCTCCTTGCCATTGTGCGAATCGCTTTCGCACAATGCAACAATTATTTCCTTTTCTATAGCACCATCTCCAGGTCCACCTCGTGCACGCTTCAATTGCCTGTAGTTTGTAGGTCCAAGTGTATTTCGCAATCCATAATTCCCTTAAAAGGTTATTTTGCTCGAAGGCGGGTGTGATTTCCTCGACGAACCGTCGTCAAAGCACCGAGCAGCCAGATACTTAAGCAGTGCTATGTTCGCCACCTTCTCCATCAGCATCCCCAACCTCCGAGATAAACATTCGAAGCGCACTCGTCTTCTAAACCTTAAACACCTCCGAGATGTCTTACACCACCCTTAACGTTAACACACACTTCTCCCTCTTTGCTTCCTCGCCCGCATCCCCAAATTCGTTCGCTATCTTTGCTCAATCGCAGTCTCCACGCGAAACACACGCGATGTACGCAGAGGTTCGCCAGGTGCTTGGCACCTCCAACGGGCAAAGGAAGCAGGGAAAGAACGTGCTGAAGAAGATTTTCGGTGCCAAGTAGAAGTGTCTGCAACATACACTTTCGTGCTGCACGAGGGACACATTATCCCATCCGAGGCAAAGTCCTCTATCTCGATGTGACGAGATGATCCTCGTCTTCCGAGTAACTCTAGCAGAATGCAGCACATACCATTACCGATTCAAACAGCCGTGTTGGTCAACTGTCGACACAGCCGTAACACTCCGTTTAATGTGAATTCGGGCGGCATACCATCTCGTACACAGCTCATGGCGAATGAATCATATCGTGGGGTGGGGGTTTTGGGCATAACTCTGGATGAACAGGGGGGGAGGGACTAGGAGCGTTATATACCCCACAAATATATCTTAATAATACAAGCTTCTCCACCGATTAATTATATGAACCCGCAATTTTAAGGGCGCTTGATACCCACAACGAATAATAAAGCACACATGATAAAAATTACTGCACGGAAAGGAGCACAGACAACTTGGGAAAGAAGTAAAGAAACCGTTCATGACAGTGACCAACTTATATCGCAGTTGGTCATGCCGGTGAGACCACGAGCTAAGTCAAATCGATAACTTCTACAGATCCAGGTTTCTGTTCTTGTTTCACTTTCTTGTTCTTGTTCTGTCTTCTTCATCCTGTGCGAATTGCGTTCTCCTCGGATAAGGGAATTGGGCCTGCTGCTGTCGATCTTGATGTCATGAGCAGTGAGGTCAATGATTTATAGAGATGCCTTGCGCTTTAATGATGCTACTGGTATTATTCCATCCGCCTTCAAACGATCTACCAGAAGATGCCATAAGCAAAATAAGGAGAACACAACTGAACACAAACTTGGGTCTCTGTATTTGAATGTAAAAATTGCAAGGGGCTCGCCAATGTTCCCTGCTCGATGATCTCAGATAGCTTTGTTGCCACAGTTTCCTGACCAAGCCTAGATAGTGAATATAAGTATATCTCCAGCCTGCCAGGTGTCAGCGTTCAGTCTGGCGACCTACTTACCCTACACAGTGTGTCATTGCTTTCTTTGCACATTCGTGCACCTTCAAGTTGTGTTGTTCAGTTTCATAATACTCCGTCCGGAGTATAGCGTCACCGAGCGCTACTTCCCAGAATTTGAGTTGGATTTCTCCTAGGCCGGCTGGGACATATCCGTGAAGTCGTCGTCTTCATCTGAGCCACAGTCACGGTAATGCAAGCATTATTTAAGAGTCATGACGAGTAGAAATATTACCTGTAAGTTGAACAGCTAAAAATACCAACGGTTTGAAGGTCGTATCCGAGACCTGTACATTACTCATGCTGCCAGTGTTTTCCAAGACGACACCGCTAAAGTCCTATCCATCAATGGTAACATCTATAGCGGTTGCCATTGGCTCTAGTAACAGAGGCATCTCGAAATGCACGGAAAACTCCTGGACACGTCAACTATCAAATGTGGAGTAGCTCGGCGAAGCTTAAAGTGACGCGCCTTGCCAGCTTCCGACGCAATCCAGCAAGTCACTTCATTCGTGGCCTGAGATGTCTCCACAGCGTAATTTTCTAGAGGCTGACCATCAACGGAAATCCATGCGGTATATTCTTGATATTTCAACATAATGGTAAGTGCTAGGAGTACAAAGGTAACACTTCTAAGTACTAACTTAGGTCATACGGCGATCACGTGAATTGCTTAACCTTACTTCGGAAGTTTGAACTTCCTCTGGTATTTCAATAAGTCCTGTTTTATTTTGGTGTGCATCATGCATCATTACTAGAGCATCAGGACCTTTGTACTCTAGAGAACGTAATATATAGTTGATCGAGGGCGACGGAATGTGTTGAATGTGCGGAGGTTGACGGAGAACCAAGATATGATTATCACGACAGGAGACCCTCGGCCTCAACATTCAACGCATGCCACCGGGAGTCGGTGTAGGGGAGATCATATCACTACCTGTAATGATTGCAGGCAGAGGCATTCTAAGTCCCATTTTCGGTGCGCCAGACGATGGTGGCTCAGGGTTGGCGCGATCGGGAGGTGTCGAGCACGGTGCGGGTATTTCCTCCTCTACTGCCTCTTCCTGCTCTGCTCCTGCGTGCATCCGCAGTGGACGAGCCTCAATGGACCTCATGACCTCTCTGAACTCGCCCTCACCCGTCCAGCTCCCAGTGATCTCTTCGACATCTTCGTATCTCTTAGCCTTCGCTATCTTTGACTTCAGCTCGTGTATATCCGTCTTTGACAGCTCCGAGCGTGTGCCCTTGAACTGAGTGACGCAAAACTTTGTGGACGACCAGTGATTATCCAAGTATTTGCAGAGGCGCAGATATGAAGGGACAAGTGTAGACTCAACGTCTTGAAGGGGTGTCAATGAGAAACATGATGGATTTGACTCTGCCGCCGTTGCAATCATGACCGAGTCTGCACCTAAACAACCTATAAGCGGATCTCTAACGAAACTTCCGCAATTAAACACACCGGTGAGCTCCCTGACGCGCTGTGCATCTGCTCTTCCTGTACAATCCCCATTTTCTACTATTGCCACGTCCAACCCCAGCTCATGCACAAATTCAATGATCTCTCTCAGCCTCTCAACAAGTGCTCGCTCTCTCGGCCGCATATTTCGTGTCCGACAGTGTATTGTTATCGCATTCACACCTGTCCTTGCGATCCTCTCTACCAACTTCTTTGTTTCTTCCTGAGTCGGCAGTAATCTGATCTTCGCCGACACACTGATTTCCTTCGGCAGTTCCTTCCTCAAAGCCTGCAATATTCCACAAAGAAGGTCCGGATTCGACAAGAGAGCAGCGCCCATACCAGCGTGTGTGCTAAAGGGTTTTGGGCACCCGCAGTTGAGGTCAATGCCGGAAACGTCCTGCATGACGGTTTTCGCAGCCTGCACAGCTAGTTCGGGGTCGGCGGAGCCAATTTGGTATATCAGATATGGTTTCTCTAAAGGATGCGTCGTGAACATGGCGCGAGACTTGCCGTTGTATGAGACGACACCAGTAACAGCTATAAAAAATCAGTCGATCGATGGAAAATGAGAAGTAGATCACCCTTACGGTCAACCTCGCGTTCTGCATGTAGTATGGCCTTGTCTACTATTTCAGGGCCCCAAACGAGCGTTGCGCCATATTTAAGAGCCATTAATCGCGTTGGCACTGTCGTTAAAAGATGCATTAGGGTTCGGACTGCAGGTACAAAATCAGCACGTACAGGCACCAGATCTAACCATTGGTGCAAGAAATACACCATTCCTAAATGATTCTGGTGTGAGATGGTCGAGTCGTTGACGTTTGGGTGCTCGTTGTGAATCATCCTGAGGGGCAGGAGATGGAGATGTTGAGATTGGGCGACGAGACATGGTGCAAGTCAAGGATACGGAGCTCGGTGATGGTATCTGCAGATGCTTTGAACGTATTCTGGATAGATAGACGCGAACAAGCATGGAATAGCCGGTGTTGCTGGACAGTAGGCAAGTGTAATCTTAGATTCTGCTGGTAAGGTTTATTCTAGTTGCACGTGACGGGTACGCGGAAGGACCTAAGCTTACACCCGGCCGGGTCCCGAAGGTCTTGGTCTCGCGTTCTCCAGACCAGAATTGACAGTAACCAGCGGAATGATACCCACAAATCGAACAGCGGCCTGTTCTCTCTTACGCTCTTCCAACCATGTTCATCTCATTCAACGGACCTCGTTGACTACTGCAAGTGTGGGGAGCAGCACGAACTATGCACGGACATTGCAAACGAGGGCATCTACGATTGGTGCCATGGGTCAACCTAAGATGCTCGTACAGCATTCTGTTACACGGAGGAAACTCGCGACTACCATACAGAGTATGTGATAACCTCCCTCTGTGCATTGTACTTATAATGACATCATCTAGATGCTCTCACCTTTTCGTCCGAACGGAAGCCTCACTTTGACAAAATACTGATCGCAAACCGGTGCGTTTGAATGCTTCCTCTCGCCCAGCTCGCCTAACCTGAATACAGGGGTGAAATTGCATGTCGAGTGATCAGAACTGCAAAGAAACTGGGCATAAAGACCGTAGCAGTATACAGCGAGGTCGACGCCAACTCGCTGCATGTTCTTGAAGCAGATGAAGCCTACTGCATCGGTCCTGCGCCTTCAACTCAGAGCTATGTCCGTTTATAATTCTGCTGATTCAGTTAGTTATTTGTTGATGCTAGTTCACTTAGCTATGCATGGACAAGATTATTGACGTCTGTCACCAAAGTGGGGCTCAGGTCGGTTCAGTCTCGAGTTCAGTTGTATGAGACGGAGCTTGACTTTGAGCTTGCGTTATGTCAAATACAGGCTGTCCATCCGGGGTGCGTCCCTATCATCGACACTTGTGTGTTGCAGGCTGATACTCTTGTTAGGTATGGCTTCTTGAGCGAGAATGCAAAGTTCGCAGAGCGACTAGCAAAAGAGGGAATTGTTTTCATTGGGCCTCCCTCCAGCGCTATTGTGAGTATGGGTTCCAAAAGGTCAGTTCAACCATTATCGATGGCAATATGAAGTTAAGTTTCTTTCAGTGAATCTAAGAATATCATGTCTGGTACGATACATAACCCAAGGAGCTTCTGAAATTGTCGCATTAAACTCTTTCGTGCAGCCGCTGGTGTCCCCTGTGTACCAGGTTATCATGGCGCGAATCAAGACACTGACCTTCTGTTCGCAGAAGCTGAGAAGATTGGTATGCACCTTCGTTCTCGAAGCCATCTTACTGAGCGCAGTGTATTACATAGGCTACCCAGTCTTGATTAAAGCTATTCACGGTGGTGGTGGGAAGGGCATGCGCGTCGTCTCATCTCCATCACAGTTCAAAGATGCCCTTGCTAGCGCACAGCGCGAATCCTTGAAGAGCTTCGGTGACGCAGATGTGCTAGTAGAGAAGTACATCGAGCGTCCAAGGCATATTGAAGTTCAGGTGTTTGCAGATACACTTGGGAATACTGTAAGTCTGTGGGAGAGAGACTGTTCCGTGCAAAGGAGAAATCAGAAGATCATTGAGGAGGTAGGTTTGACAGTTGGTTCGAGAGTGCACGGATCGACAACAGTTGGTGATAGGCCCCGGCCCCTGGTTTGAGCCCTGAGCTTCGCGCAGACTTATCGGCGAAAGCGGTTGCTGCTGCAACGGCGGTCGACTATGTAGGTGCCGGCACTGTCGAATTCATTTTCGACAACGATACGGACAAGTTCTACTTCATGGAAATGTGTGTAATCTCCGGATATACGGTACACTACTCACGACTTTCCAGGAACACTCGTCTGCAAGTCGAGCATCCCGTCACGGAGATGATAACTGGTCTTGACCTTGTCGAGTGGCAACTGGAAGTTGCAGCTGGTAATCCTCTTCCACTTTCTCAGTCACAAATTCCTCTCGTCGGGCATGCATTCGAGGCGCGGATATATGCCGAGAATCCGCGGAACAATTTCCTGCCAGACTCTGGACCACTCTTGTACCTGGATACTCCGAAGCCAACTCATGTCTTCGCTCCACCTATCCTATCACTCTCTCACTCTGATTCGCGTTCGGAAGTGGACTCGATGAAGCGGTCGCCTGATACTTCCACCAATGTGTCGCCATCGATGCGCTTAGAACAAGGATTCACACAGGGCGCACAGATTGGCGTATTTTATGACCCGATGATTGCTAAGCTGGTGGTACACGGACGAGATAGGACGTCTGCTCTTCGTGTTCTTCGCCGTGCACTTGAAGAATATAAAGTTGTCGGTGTCTCAACGAACGTCGAATTTTTGAGATCACTCGCCGGCAATGATGCGTTTGTCAATGGAGAGGTTGAAACTGGGTTCATCAAGGTTTACCCATTCATCTCATTGTCTTGTTTGCACTCATACGTCCCACGACTAGAAACACTATGAAGACCTTTTCCCACCTGTTGAAAGTCCCTCAGCCGAGTTGCTGGCTCAAGCAGCACTGTTCATCGCACTACGAGAACATCCGATTAAATCTACAAGCCTTTCAACACCGTGGGCAACACTGACTTCAAGACGTTTTGGCGGAGATGTGTATGAGCGCACCATCTCCATCCAACCCGATGATGCATCCGTAGAGCCTACGCGAGTTTCTCTGAAATCTATTTCTCCAGGCTACTTCGATATAACCGTTCACTCTGCTACACCAAAGTCATTTACAGGGGTTTCAGCACGCCTAGTTTCACCCACAACACTGAGCACGACGCTCAACGGGACGTCTACAGACATCACAGTTGTGTCTCAGAGCCCGCTTCCTTCTCTTCCTCCATCACGCATGACAAACACCATGGAACGCCTACATATATTCTCAGCGTCAGGAGTCAAAACGACGCTGGCCATCCCACCACCTGCATACTACCTCTCTCTCGGCAAGGATGTTCTCGCCGCATCCAAGGGCGCCTTGCGCGCGCCGATGCCGAGCTTAGTTGTAGAAGTGAAAGTCAGCATCGGCGATCGCGTTGAGAAGGGTCAGCCGGTGGTAGTGTTGGAGAGTATGAAGACGGAGACTGTGTTGCGTGCTGAGGTATCGGGTGTTGTGAGTGCAGTGGGGTGTGTGAAGGGGGAGATGGTGGAGGAGGGGCGGGAGTTGGTTGATATCAAGGACTCGGAAGAAGACTAGGTGTGGTCTGAAATACATTTGTATTTTAGTCGATGGATACTGAGGAATAAATGCATGGGCTAGTTTTGTCGGCAATGCCCGATATAGGCTACGTTGAATGAACTCACAACTTCCTGCCCCATCACCAACAAAATAGCCCGCCGCTCTTTTTAACGTTAGGATATAGTCGTATCCTACTATCATCGCTGGTCGATGTTGAACAATAAAGAGCCCTCCAGCCCTAACTCCAACCAAGAGAACATTTCAAGTTGCTCCAACCACAAACTGGATCCCATCAAGTCCTCCTGAAATGATTTCGGGGGGGACCGACATTGGCAACTCTTACACCTGAGCCAGTCCGCTGGTACCTGACATACAAGCTTCTATTCAGACCCAAGCGCTCGCGAACTCTGGGATATGGTACAGACCTGGGCAGTAAAAGCAGAGCCGGCGATCATTGACCAGGAAAGCATGACCTTTCCTGTCCCTTTGGTGGATTTTTTGCAGAATCTGGCCTTGGGATCTTTCGATGCAGTCTTTGAATCCCTGTTGCGCAGTTACGATCTACGCACCCTTGAAATCGTCTGCTTGGGACTTGGAAGGCAGCAATGTGTCATTCTACAAAGCTTACCTGCACTCGAGACTCTCAAGCTTGTCGCATGCTTCTTGCCAGCATCGACCCATTTTCAGTGTCCTCTGAAGTTCAAGGAACTTGTCATCGCGGGCGTTCTCCCTCACCGTCCAATCGATGAAGACTTGGTTTCTGCGCTCTGTAACCCAGTCTATCTAGAGAAATTCACTCTTTCCAACTATTTGGTGGCCCACACTGTCCTATCGGCCCTCTCGTCTATGGAGCAGTCTTATCCCCGACTCGTATATCTAAACATAGCTGTCCAGCCGTCGAGTGGCGGCAATTCCTTCTCTCTGACGACATTAAGGATTCTTCATGTTCCCCCGTCTGCCAACTTCACGCCGGACCGCCCTATCTTCATTGCGATCCTACGGTGGCCACCCTCACCTCGTTTCTCACCTTACTCATTAATTGTCTGTCTTGTCCTGAAAGATGGCGAGTTACATAACTATGACTTGATTTCAGCATTGCTCGACATATCACATTCCTCAGTTCCAGTCAGAACACTAAGAATCGAGGATTTTCTGCCTTCTTTGTACAGGATCTTCACCATCACGATCCATCTTCCGGATCCCCATCGCCTGGACCCAGGACTCATCTCGGCTTCCTCATTTCTCGATCTCGTCAGTACTCTGGCCCGCGTAATCAGCTGTGCAGATTTATAAAGGCAGAAAATCCTCGATTCTCAGTATCCTGACTGGAACCAGTGAGAACACTAAGAATCGAGGATTTTCTGCCTTCTTTGTATCGGAACTTCACCATCGCGATCCATCTTTCGGATCCTCATCGCCTGGACCCAGAACTCATCTCGGCTTCCTTACTTCTTGATCTTGTCAGTACTCTGGCCTGCGTAATCAGCTGTGCAGATTTACTATTTCCACAGGAATACATAACCACCCTGTCTGAACCAAGCTTTCTACTCGACACTCTGGACGCCATGCAGGCACGTCGATTCGCCACACAGAATCTACCCTCACGAATCTGGAACTCTTTCCAGGGCCTTCTCAGTGCGTTTGTAGCAGGTCATGCCCCAGTTCCGCTCACGCTAGAGACAACTTCGGCTATCTTATAGTCCGCGATGGGCGAGTATCGTACAGCACCTCGAAGGAATCGAGCAAGTGGCAATCATCTGTTTCTTGCACTATACGTATCCGAGTCTACGTGAGGTTGAGATGTAGAACGGAACGCGACACGGATGACGATTACGGGTGTGTGGGTTAATAAACTAGAACACTTGGGTAGATGAATGTAGGTAGTGTGTATATAAGAGGGGTACCTCGTGTACTACATGTGGCTAACACGAGTATGTTCGATCGAAATATTCCAACATGAGATAGGATAACTGAGAGAGGGTGTATACTGGTCGTGCCAGGAGGTTTTTTGTGAGGAAACATAGATCCACATCGCATATACATCAGTACCATATATTTTGCATGCTTCAAGAAAGCAGAAATCCTCGTTGGCAATGTTTAACTAAGGTCCACTGCCATATAAGTATCTCAGGCAGACAGAACCTACGCGGGTTTCTCTGAATCTGACTATCTGACCTGCCACTTCAATATAACCGTTTACTCTGCCGCACCAATTGACACGATCATGAATCACAAGGGTCGTGAGCCCGCCTCATTCACTTTCTGTGGGCTATGATACGTTGTGACAAAATGGAGAGTCATGTCAGTTGAGTCATTGACCCCTGTTAACCGTCACTCTGAATCGGCAACACCCGACCCTAGTTGACTGTCAACCACACACTTCCCGCCTACTCATACTACTATGCATTCCCTTGTAGCCATTACCAACAAAATAGCCCGCCACTCTTTTCGACGCTCCGAAAAGGATATAGTCGTATCCTACTACCGTCGCTGGTCGATGTCCAACAATAAGGAGCACTCCAGACCTACTAGTGACTCCAACCAAGAGAACAGCCCACCGATCTTGAACTTGCCTTCAGAAATTCTTGACCATTGCTGGAGTTATCTCAAACGACCCGATCTTCTTCAAGTGCCCCGCGTCTGCCGCGTCTTCTGGCACACCTCGAGATTTAGGATATTTCAGTCGCTCAAAATCAACCTCTTACCCCAGTCTCCTCCAATACTCCAACGACAGACTCGATCTCGTTTCAGGAGGACCAACATAACTATTAAATCCGAGCCCATTGGTACCCGACTCTCGAGCTTCTATTCAGATCCAGGTGCTCGCGAACTCTGGGATATGGTACATACCTGGGAGATTTTGGCTCAGGTGACTCGTCATCAGGATTATGGACAGACGCTAGCACAGGGACCTTTCAATGCAGTTTTCCAGCTCCTCTCCTGCAGTGGAAATCTACGCGTCCTTTCAATCGTCGGCTTGGATCTTGGAAGGGAGCACTGTGTCACCATGCAAAACTTACCTGTACTAGATAGTCTCACGCTTGTTGCATGCTTCTTTCCATCTTCATCTCAGTTTCAGCGTCCGCTCAAACTAAAGCGAGTTGCGCTTGTTGACTGCCATTCGATCGACGAACGCCTGGTTTCTGTGCTCTGTAACCCTGCCTATCTAGAGGAATTCACCCTTGCCGACTATTTTCTGTCCCACACCGTCTACCCTGTCCTATCAACCCTCTCGTCTATCGAGCACTTTCCCCGACTCACATCTCTACATGTCACTGTCGAATCCTCGAGTCGCAATCATTTCTTTACATTCCTTGGAGCGATACCCTCTCTGACAACATTAAAGATTCTTCCCTGGTCTGACAACATCACACCGGACCACCCGTTGCCAGCCCTGTCTTTCTTTCGGTCCTACGATGGCTTCCCTCACCTCGTTTCTTACCTCGTGCCTGGACGTCCAGTCGATTGTGTCTGTGTTGTCCTCCAGGTGGTCACCGCTTCCGAAGATGGTCGACCACATAAACATACCATCCATTCTGACGTGATCTCGACCGTGCTCGACATCTCGCATTCCTCAGTTCCAGTCAGAACACTAAGACTCGAGTATTTTGTGCCCAGTTTGGATCGGCTCATCGCCATCGCGAACCATCTTCCGGATCTCCGTCGCCTGGAGCTAGAGCTTATCTCAGTTTCCCCACTGGATATTCCCGTTAGTGCTACACTACGTAGGCTGCGTAATGTGCAAATCCGTTAACGCGACCCCATCTCCACAGGACAATATACCCCCCTCGTCCGGACCGAGCTTCGAAACGTACCTTGATGACCCGCTTGAGCCTTTAGACGCTGTTCAGGTATGTCGACTTGCGACATAGACTCTGCCCTCATATAATTCCTTCCAGGGCCTTCTTAGTCGATTGGCTGCGGGTCGCGCTCCGCTTCCGCCCAAGTTGGAGACACTTCGGCTATCCTATAGTCCGGAGTGGACCCATGGGAACCTCCAAATCCTCAGGCCACTAGAAACTCTCTATTACTTGCATAGTAGGTATCCGAGTCTACGCCAGGTTGAGATATGTCAATACTGTTGGTCGAGAGAGGGCGTACACTGGTCTCGCCAGGAGAGTTTTGAGCAAACATAGATCTACATCGTGTACGCATCGGTATCATATACTTAGTATGCTTCAGGAAAGCAGAAATGAGTAACCCATGCTAGCGTGTAAATAAGTACCCTACTTAGGTGAAATGTTGCATCAGTGCCGCAACTTGCTGGACTATGTATAGCGAATCAAGCTTTGGGCATGCACAAATTGTCGCTGGTGGTCGGACGGTGGCCCTGCTCGAGAGTCCAAGAAATAATTATATCTGTACCTAGTCAACTGCTACACATGGTTACGGATTACCTCCCGTAGGGTGTCGGGCTCTCCTCTATTCTCCCCACTTTCGCTAGCTGACTTCCAATACCGATAGTATCTTGCAGAAGATCTTCCCCAAGAAGT
>PVYJ01005814.1:47120-62296 GCA_002995095.1 Rhizopogon sp. AM-2018a | reverse complement strand
AAAGTTACCTTTGCAGCTTCCCGAACGGGTTCCGTGCTCACAGCGTACCGCTTCACAGCTGGTAGCAGTTTTGTGGCCATGACATTCTGAATCTTTGAGAAGTTCGCGTCGATGTTCTACTGGCTTCATGAGCGTTTCATCGGTAGGAAGCAGAGTTGGGACAACCTGAAGTTTAATGGTTATCAACTGTTCGATCTGATCAATCTGGTCATTGACAGATGCATTGACGTCAAGACCGGGGACAACGATAGATGCGGGATCAACACTGGCTTGCCAGCGAGGAGGATTGGGGGTTATGCTCATCGTCGCGGCTATCAAACGCGTCTTGTCACGTGTGACATACGTGCTTTATGTCACGCTTGGTCTACTTCAAGTTGTCAACCTTCAACGTCGACCTTAGCAAGTTGGGCACTGGAGCTGATGCGAATTGCATTTCTATTCAAATTACTATCGTGGTAGTCATATAAATAGTAAATAAGTACTGTACAGAGGGGCTCATGATCAACATGGCTAGCAATTGTAAGTATGTGTCCGAATGATAAGTCCAATTGGTTATTAGACAGGATATGCAGATAGTCTCTGGATGCGTAAGCAGCCCATCAAATACTCCAAGTCGTACACATTTTCCTGCTTAGAGTGCAACACCACACTGTGACTGAAGGCATCATCCGTCAGTGACATGACTCCATAAAACATGGCATAGCACTTACTGGGCTCTCCGGGAACTCAAGGCCCGAGCTAGCATTCGATAATCTGTTACCCTTGGTATCATTCATCAAGTCGGCAGACAGGTAAGCTTTCCCCTTGCCCTGATCCCTGAACTCGAACGGATCAGAATATGCATACGGAACGGGGACAGTCTCGTGGCTTTCGCTGCTCCTAGAGTCGTCGCTAAACCCTTCCTGGGACGTTTCGCGCAAGAATGGGTTCACGATGAAGAAAGAATCAATGGACGGCGTGGGCATTTTGGTGTTCTCGCCGGAACTGTCGCTGGACACGTTGACGACGTATCCATCCTCTGTAAATGGATTGAGACTCTGAGTTGCTTTCGGATTTTGCGCATCAACAGGGCTTGCGCTGGCAGCAGCTACAGCCGCTATCCAAGACGTTTGTTGCTCTTCCACTGCGCGCGTTGGAGCTAGTGCCGCGGCTTCCGATAACGCTGACACAGTATTCCTGTGTGATGCACGAACGGTCTCAAAATCAGGATAGTTGATGGTTCGGGTGACATCAATGAAGGGGTTCATAGGAACAGAGCTGGGAGGAGCAGGGAATGACGAAGGACTTGGTCCGGGGCTCTCTAAGTCATCATCATTGTCCACAGGAGTGAGAGACATTGGGGCAGGCGTGGTAGGAGCAGTGTGATACGAGTGTAGATCCATGCTCGACTCAGGCCCGATCGCAATACCTACGCCAACGCTCACGCTGGACTCCCAATCGTTTGATGTATACACACTTTGCGCGCTCACGAGATATCTCTCCGTGGCTTCCGATCCATCCGAGGAAGTGTACCCGTCGTTCGACGCCCCGTCACGGTCATTCTCGTGGAACACTGGGTCAGATGTATTGCGGATATGGGAATGTAGGGAAGCAGGAGCAGCTGCGGAACGCGGGAAGGCGAAGGTCGACGAGCTGAAGGAACCCGAGGCGCGATGCATGCCATCCTGGCCCTCAGTCATACCTGGCCCACCAACGTAGTTGTATGGAGGACGGTACGGATGAGTCTCACGCATTGTCTCTATTGCCTCGGGTGAAAGAGGTGCAGTGAGGTCCCTATAATGAAGCTGCTGTTGGTCGCGTGAACGGCGCCTGCGGCGGATGAAGTAACATGCTGCAATACTGAGAACTAGAAGCGCCAGGATCCCGCCTACAACTCCTCCAATGATGGCATCTTCATTTGAACTTTATTCCGGCTCAGTTATATGCAGTATAGAGATGAGTGAAATGGCGTACCTGGCTGCCGAATTGGGTACTGAAGTCTGGACAACAACAATCGACGAAGTGAATGTCTCCACGGAGGTAGATGAGCCGGACACCACTGAACTAACATAGATACTTTTCGATGTAAATGTGGTATAGGACCCCTCACTCGAGGTGGTCGTTGGTGTCGACGGGGAGCTCACCACTGGCAGATTCATGGGAGTCGCAGTGTTTCTTAGGATCGAATAGTAAGGTCAACTGACTCCAATATTGCTTGGAAAACTTACTGCGGCAAAGGAACTCCATTATGGATCGATGTGTTATCTTGTACCACAGATGTCGTTGTACCAAATGTTCCCATTGACGAGACGGCGGTCGCCGTGGTCCCTTGTGCAGTGGAAGGAGTGCCTGAAGGTTCATTAGAGGGATGCACGACTAGCACCGTAGTCGATCCTCTGAAAGAGCCTGTGACCGACGTGACCACATCCACAGTCGGACTTGGACTATCTGCAGGTTTTCCGCTGGGAGATTTCGGTGGGTTGGATTTTTCACCCGGAACTGTCGTTGGAGAGCCTCCGGTGAGCGTCGTCGATGATGTTGTGATTGGTAACTTAGTGGCATCAGTAGGTGCGGGTGCAGGGGAATTGGGGGTGGTGACAGTGTGGGTGTGACCTTTGTCAGTTTGTGTGGTAGGTGGCGAATTATCCGTACTAGAAGGTGAGGGTGACGGGGCTTCCACAGGTGAAGTTTGCGGATCACCAGTGAATGGCGACGATGTGGTAGCGGGAGACTTGCCGGGATTATGAGTTTTATCTGGTGAGAGCCTGCTCGACGACACAGATGTAATGGATCCGTCTTGAGGGGAAGGCGTTAACGTAGCTGCACTTGTGGTAGTTTGAAGATCACTAGGCTTGGAAGACGTAGAAGTCGAAGTAATCGAATCGGTAGGGACCGAGGAAGTAGAAGTAGTAACCGATGTCTTGGCGGGATTATGAGTTTTATTTGGGGAGAGTATGCCTGACAGCACAGATGGAATAAATCCCTCCTGAGAGGAAGAAGTCGAAGTGGGCACGCTTGTGGTAGTTTGACGAGCGTTGGGTTCGGAAGACGTAGATGTAGCTGTATCGGTAGGGATCGAGGAGCTCGAAGTGGTAGCTGAGGACTTGGCGGGATTATGAGTTGTATTTGGCGAGAGTATGCTCGACAAAAGAGATGGAACATCCTGAGAGGAAGAAGTCATGGATGTGGGTGCACTTGTGGTAGTTTGAGGAGGACCATTGGGCTTGGAAGAAGTAGAAGTAGAAGTGACTGAATCAATAGGGGTTGAGGAACCAGGAGAAGTTGGCGAAGTTGTCGGCGAGGGCGACTGACTGGGTGTCTGTTGGACCGGTAAATCTGTGGGCAGAACTGACGTTACAGATGGATTTGTGGATGTCTGTGAAGACACCGAAGTCGGTAGTTCAGGTACAGAGCCCTTACTACTGCTGGGGGGTGACGGATTAACCCCTGATGGAGGGCTCGGACTAGGACCAATATCTGAAATCGTGGGGGGACTGTTTTGATGTGTCCCATCTGTGCCTCCGGTTGGCGACGGGATGCTAGTTCCATTGTCTGACAATGAGGTTTTTGTCTGCCCCTCAATACCAACGCTCATCGATGAGAGTGAAGAAGGGGAGGGTAATTTCGGCTCGTCCGTACTGGTACCTGATCCATTATAAGTAGTTGATGTGCTATCTGAATGAAACCTTGTGACGCCCAGTTCGTGAGAACTTCAGCTAAAGGCTATGAATACATAAATACAGAGAACGCACGATGATGGAGCATCAGAGGGGGATGACGTTTCACTTATTGAGGCACTGGGAACTTGTGCGGGCGTTTGGGGTGATGAAAGAGTGCCTTGTGACGTCGGCACGGATGATGGACTCGATGATGTTAACGTTTGTGTGGTCTGCTGGTATGGGTTTTGTGTGTCACTTGACGCGTGGCTGGAGGATGAAGTTGTGGTTGTCGGGTCATGCGGTCCTGTAGCCACGGATGACGATCCCGTGGTGACAGGCGCTGGCTGAGAGGTCGGTCCCGACGGCGTCTCCTCTGAAGAAGTACCAACCTCAAGAGACGCAGAGCGAGCGGAGGGTCTCCGAATCATATAAAAGAAGCAAAGGACGAATTCCTCACGGGATCATATCCATTTTCGAAAGCTGTGGTATGATGTCCGTCAGCGTTCCTGGCGGTGCTATTGTTGCAGTTACCCCCTTGATGGTAAGGGTCCTGGCGTTTGAGAGCTGTTTTTTGATGGGATAGCAGACCAATGAAGCTGAGATTCGACTTAAAGACGAATCATGTAAACAAGTTCCTCTCGTTTATGAAGCGGGATACGCCCAAGATACAAGTCTTCGATCGACTACCTCACCATGTCTAGCAGTTAGCATTCCCGCCAAGGGCAATCGGCCATGAGTTGCTAGCCACGTTGTGTAATTGCACTAGTAACGGGATGGGATCAAACATCATTTCCTGGTAGAACAGCAATACATCGCCGTCGAACAACCTGTTACAAACACCGTACGGAACGTGTCAGGGAAGAGGTCGTCCCTGGACGCGAATAGATTAGCAAACAGAGCTGTCTTCAGAAACAATACCTAAAGGAGAGCAAGAAGCTTGGGAAGACGTGATCTTCCTTGTTAAAAACTGCTGCAGCACCGCTAGTCCAATTTGATGGTCGAAGGATTTTCGTTTCAATAATGATGGAAGTCCTCGGATGTGCTCATAGAAGAGGGCGGCCTGCACATGAAGGAGAGGGAAGAAGCAACAATATACATGTTAGTTAAAATCCAAAGATTACAAAAGCGCCGTGGCCCGTCTAGTACTAGCGACACTGCGTAGTGGACTGATCTTCCGAAGAAGCGAAGCTGGGAGTTCTATAACCCCATTGGAGCTCATTTCAAGAGGCCTTCTATGGGGTCAGATGAATTATCGTTGCCACCTATCAAAACCTATGAGTTGCGGTGCCGTATGTGGAGTAGTCGGGTGTGGTGGATAGAAGTTAACCTGTGAGACTAATTGAGTCAGCGATCAAAGGATATGCGGCGGCAGGCACGACGCTGGCCTCAGTGATGCAAAAACTCTCGCACCTGTTGGTCTGCATGATTATAGTTAAAGCGCTGAAGTTAGTGTTTCCGAAAGAATTGAGTCGTTGTATGGGTTGCGCGTATTTTATAACATCCTCCAGGGTGCCGAAAGCAAATTTTCAGTTCAGAGAACACACGCATAACTAGTAGCCTCCCGTATGCAGATGTGTTCTTAAAGTAGTTATCCAGAATTGAGGATAAGTAGGGGCAAGCGGCGGATGAATCGATGATTGATAATCGGCACCCCGTGGTCGGCAGGGGGCTTTTCCCATGGATTGCAGGCGACTTTTCTGAAGAAGCTTGAATGGAAAGCGCAAGGGGCATATCGGGGAGTTCTGAAGAACCCGACGTGACAAGTCGACTGGTTAGCAGAAAGGTCAGCAGTCGGAAATGACAATTAATATTCCTGGGTAACAGCTTCTGGCGCAGTGTGGATGCGTCAACGTCTCATTTCAGGGAAAAAGCAATATCGCCCAGGAAGCAGCAGGAAGCTATAAGTCGGCGCAAGAACATGACAGGACACGAAAACGCGTGATAACCAATAATAAAAACAATACCAAAATAAGGAAATTTCAGAAGGAAAAAAAAATATGAAAAATTGCCACGTGCAAGGCCCAAGAAACTTCTTTTGGAGTCGCTTGTCGCGACTAGCTCTTGTTTGCACTTATAAAAACCAAGTTCTCAAGCAGGTTTAGCTTTTTAGTTTTCTCTTTCAACCATCCTTCACTTGTCCTCCGTTTTGTCCTCCAAGGCAATGGCGCGGCCTCTAGAGCCAAACCGGCGCCGATCCCTTTCCGATCCACTCGCTGCTGCGCTCATGCCCCCTCCGAACGAGAGCGCTGCAGATCGAGAAAACAGATTAGCAGCAGAGTCAGAGGCCAAACGGGTAAGCGATGGAATTGATGAAATGCTCCGTGCGGAGAAGAAAGAGAAGAAGGCCAAACCTGAAATTAAGATCTTACTTCTGGGGCAAAGTGAGAGTGGGAAGAGTACAACACTCAAACGTGAGTCATCATCCAACTTTCTGCTTCATCTCTTCATTGTTTTCTGGGAGAATGAGCTGCGGACTTAATAGGGTGCCGTTCCGTGGAGTTCCATTTTTCCCTTGTTTTTACTGCAGCATATTTGCACCTTGCCCTCTCTATCGAGGGAAGGATACTCTTTGACTTTCCACTATTTTTCGTTCACGCAATATTATCCGCATCGTGAACCTGCACACAACAGTCTATAAGCATGCTGTCTGGACTGCACTGACTTCATATCTCATCTAGAATTTCAGCTAATGCATGCGACTGCTGCCTTTCATGCCGACCGAATTGCATGGAGAGCTGTAATATACCTTAACCTCGTGCGATCCATTCGTCGGTGAGCCTTGAAGTTTATCGAGTACTATGTATGATAATAACGATCGCTTTCAGCATCCTTGATGCTGTCTCCCCAGAATCAGACCAACCAGACGAAGCAGAAGAGATTGCGTCTACTTCTCCACTTTTCTCAATTCGTCAGTCGTCTGTGGTTTCTGTGACTACTAAGGTCCCCAAGTATCCCCAATATCGCCGTGCATTGGAGCCTCTGAAGGAGCTCGAGGAACGGTTGATCCGAATGCTGTCATCTCCTGATGAAGACGAGCCTACCCACACTACCCCTGCAAAGCCGGATTGGAGTTTCTATGCAAACGGAAACTTGAACAGCCAAGTTCTTATCGGCAAGAATGGACGACCGGCGCCTTTCATCACCATTCCTCCCACTCGCGCATCTACATCCCCGCTTTCTCCCCTTTCGCCGTCGACGAGCCTCCCTTCGCCTGGTGGGTCGAGCAACAGTTCTTCTAAATCTAGGAATGCGGAAGTTAGCGTTCATCATACCTCAAACTGGAAAAAGGCCTTTTCTCTCGGTAATAGGATCAAGAGTCCTAAGAGCGCGCACACGAATGAGATCGAGGGATGGTGGGATGACCCAAACGATCCTGTTCATGTGCTTAATGCATGCGCTCCGCCAATGCTGGCATTATGGAAAGACCCACATGTCAAACAACGCCTGCGGGAGAAACGAATCAGATTAGAAGAGAGCGGTGGTTTGTGAGTGCTTTTTCACTGATAGCAGCTTTTTCTTGACGATTCATAGTTTTTTGGATGAAATATCTCGTATCACGGCACTGCGATATTTTCCGAGCGACCGTAGGTGAATCAGCTGCTCGACATGCGTCATTATTAACGATGTTTAGAGGATGTTTTGAAAGCTCGGCTCAAGACCATGGGCGTTGTCGAACACTCGTTCGCAATTGCTGATGGCCAACGCCGGGTTATTACTTGGAAGGTTTACGATGTAGGAGGTGCTCAGAATCAACGGCATGCTTGGGCGCCTTACTTCGAAGATGGTAATTATAGCTGTTTTGATGCCCTGATTGCAATCTATTGACCACTGCGCAGTGAATGCGATTATTTTTCTGGCGCCTATATCCGCTTTCGATCAGGTATTGGTAGAGGTCAGTCTCCGACTGCTCGTCTCTGCACTACATGCTTGACGTACTGACCGAGTGTATAGGACCCAACAGTGAACAGACTAGAAGACTCATTGATATTGTGGCAATCCGTCGTGACAAACAAACTCCTTTCACACGTCAGCATCATTCTTTTCCTGAACAAGGTCGACCTTTTACAGGTCTGTCGTCCTACCATCAGCAAGCATGGCGATGATACTGATATTGATGATCCTTCTACCTTTCTTAGGCAAAGCTCAAGAGCGGTGTCCGTCTCAGCCACCATATGCCGCACTATGGCGACAGACCAAATGATTATGAGAATGTGACTAGGTGTAAGTCGTAACAGTGCCTTCCATCCGGGGCACGGTCTTAAGCTTTCCCGCGTAGACTTCCTTCACAAGTTTGGAGGCATTCATGAAAAACTGTCGTCCAACAAGGAGAGGCAGTTCAAGAGTAGGTCTATTTCAAAATGCCCGAGGATCCACTTCTTATATCCTACATCAGTTCATCTCACGTCAGTCACTGATACCAGGAGGACAGCCACCATCATACAGAATGGTTCGTGGAGTTTTCTCTTGAAAATGCGAAGAATCCGATTCACTTACCATGTTGTTACAGTACGGGATATCATCATTACAGCAAACTTGAAAAACATTCATTTGATCTAACCGTCATCTCATTTTGCTCCACACTGAGGTGCCTGGAATCATTTCTTCGGCGGATTGCTATATTATCCGCGTACTATTATGCTGTAATCCTTTTTTTCTTCATTATTCGTCTTATTCGCAATTGTTTTCATCTAAGCATCCCCTATGAGTTCTACTGTTCTTCTATATCATTCCAGCATGCATACCATGCGTACAAGCATTACAATTGTTGATCTAGTACTACAGATTTACCATACCTTCCGCTAATTGGAACTTCAATATCAATAATAACGTTCACCACTCTCACTTCACTTGAACGCAACGGAGAAAGCTATGCCTTTGAGAGTCCGTGATTAGTACAAGCCAGGCTGGTCTCCAGCCTAGTTACTATTGTCATCTACATGACACATTACATGGCGTCAATAATTTCCTTCAGCTGTACTTCATCTAATATCTCAAAGCCTTTCTGTGGTGTGACCTGTGATGAAGTTGGTTATGGAGAGTTGCGAGAGAAGGTATGCAGGTACATGCCTGTGCCAACTGGACATTGTGATGGTCCAGTTTCTCCTCCATGACTTGTTTCAGAACTCGCAGTGTCAGTTTTTGCGCTTCAAGCAGCGTCATTTGCTATTGAATGATGTATTGAATATCGAGGTTTAAGAGCATGTGGGTATCATACCTTGTGCCACTTGTCTTGTAGCTCACTCTGTGCTGCTTCTGAACCTGACCCTATGGCTTTCGCATCATATCGCATGAACGTGCCCGAGGGATCCGTATGGTATCTACCAGAAGCGCACAGGTGATCAGGTTAGATAAATCTGTTGGCTCGATTTGACTCACAGTTGTGGTCCCAGCTCGTCAACACCAGCAATAAGCAGCGCAACACCAAACGGCCGACTCATCATCGCCTCTTCGTCGTGTACGCTCTCGCCGAATCGCAATGCCAGATCGCATACTGCCTGAGTCACACTCTCCACTTTAATTTTCTCGTCGTAGGTGAAAGCGTGGTTCTGGGCAGTGACGCGCGCGTGGTCGATCATCGTCCGAGCGTCAGCTGTGAGGCCAGACATGGCACATCCTAGGTGCGTATCGATCTCCATTATCTTCTCGATAGAGCTTGATTCTAGGAGCGGGGATTGCACGCGCTTCTCTACTGCGAGGACCACACCCTCTGGTGTGCGTATGCCAACTGTTGTCGATCCAAGCTAAAGAAAGTGAGATGAAAAGAGGATATCATTGGACATCACGATCTAATGCGTACTTTGATAGCTTCGATAGCATATTCGACTATATCATCATCATCTTCAGCACAATTTCTGGTTGTCAAAAGTTGTCTGACGCACCTTGGAACAGTCGACCTTCTGGGGAGAATGTGTTAACACCTCGATCTAGGAATATGATTAGCTCTATCATATCAAGATGGGGAAACTGTCGGAATAAGCATACCGTACTCGGAACGCGTCAAGAACATGGTTTACAGGAAAGGGAGGGAGGAGGAGAGTGTCTTTAATAACAGTCTCGACGCGCGTCGGCCAAATTGGCGTATGGGAAACAGTTTCCATTTGCGCAGAGTGTCAAGTCAAACAGATTGGCAGTAGTAATGATCAAGTTGTGCGGTCTCAACTCGTTGCAAAGTCATCCAGTGATGTATTCTCGTAGGCCAGTAGAGTACTAGACGTATTGTTTCAAAGTCTATTTGAAACGTGGATACATGTCGATCCGAACATGCTACACCTGCTCCACGATGCATGATGTAAGATTGTCTTACCCCCCAGCTCTTTTACTTTCTAAACGTTCACCATGTCAGCAGATACACAAACATTGAAGCCCGTCGATCTGCGTTCCATCTTGACATTCACTGTCAAGTTGGCACGCACTGCCGGTACAGTGATCCTTGAGGGCTCTCAAGCCATTCAGTCAGCGTCAGACATCAACGAGAAGAAGAATTCTGTCGATCTGGTTACTGAATATGATGTCGCTGTTGAGGAGCTTGTCAAGAGCGAAATCGCCAAGGCTTACCCCGACTTCAAGTTGTGAGTTTACAATACATACAGAAACTGAATGGTCCTCATGATGGATCTGTGTGCTAGCATCGGAGAGGAGTCATACTCATCTGGAACACGCGATGAGCTCACGGATGAGCCAACATACTGTGTTGATCCGATCGGTGAGGCTATCCCCTACTTATAGCACGCGGTAACCGACCTGTAATCTTTCAGATGGCACCACAAACTTTGTCCACGGCTTCCCATTCGCGTGTATTTCTCTTGGGCTGATCTACCAAAAGCGGCCCGTCCTTGGCGTCATTTACAACCCCTTCATAGATCACCTCGTAAGTAACATCATACTGAGTGACATTGAAAGGAGCCACTCACTCTCTTACCAAGTATACCGCGATCGAAGGTCAAGGAGCATTTCTCACCCGCGCCAACAGTCAACCTCTGAAATTACCTCTCACGAAGCCTAAGCCCCTTCCCTCCTTGCAAAAGGCTCTTTTGGGTACGTCAGGCGTCGTACATGGGATACAAGTTAAGACTCACTTCTCCAGGCCTCGAATGGGGCTCTGACCGTGGCAAAAAGTCACTGGTACCAAAATCCGACTCATTCCTACGTCTCGCGGGTGACCCTGCGGACGGTATCTCTGGAGGGCGGATGGCTCATTCTATTCGGTCCTTGGGCAGTGCAGCCCTTAATTACTCGATGGTCGCTCAAGGTGGCCTAGACCTATATTGGTGAGCCGGGCTATTGTATACGCCACACTCTCTGACACGACACGTTGTTATGATACAATGTGAATTAGGGAAATTGGTTGCTGGTGAGTGTGCTGCCCTTTTTTGCCGATCATCATATTCATGCACAACAAGGCCTTGGGATGTCTGCGTAAGTAATTTGACGTGTTTGTTTGATATTTCCACCTCACCCGTTCCTTAAGGCTGGCATCGTTATTGCTCAGGAAGCTGGTGGTGCAGTAGTTGGGTCCCACGAAGCCTTGGCTGCTGCGACGTCTGCTGGCTCAAGTATTGATCCTTTCAAGGTCACACCGGAGGTCTTGACGGGCCGTAAGTATTTGGTCATCCGTGCTATCCCGGACACACCCAACGAAACGGGTAGGGAGGCCCAGTTGCGGATCGCTAGGGATTTCTATCAGACTGTAGAAGACATTGATCCAAAGTAGAATTATCCACGGAGAGCCATCCGGAGGTCCATAAATCTGATATTAGGATACAAGAATGATTCAAGGTCCAAATTGCTCCGCTTCAAGTTGATGGACGTGACTCGACCGTTCTCAGTACCCGAAAACTTCTTATAATCCTGAATTGAACACTAGCAAGTTGATCGTAGTAGTACCAAGGGCGGGACGGGTCTGATGAGTGATAACAGCAAAAATCCTCATACTAGGAGAGAGGACAGGACAACTGGAGGAGCATGGCGATTTCCAGAAGCGGTGGACATCATATTAGTGGAACTGTGTAAATGCCTAACCAAACGTGATCTATCAAAGGTTGTTTAGGGTTGCAGCTTTCAGCGCTCAGCTACCGCACCGACTTTTGCATTTTTAGCACACCGGTCTCAGTAAGTGCCTTGGCCACGAGGTGCGTCGACAAATTTAGTGCAGTAGAGCGCAGATCGACCATATATTCACATGTGCTACAGCCTGAGAACAATTTTGGGTAAGATAAAAATATCCAGTAGAGTATTCACTGGATGCGATACTGATAGTTTGCGCTTGCAGATGCGCTATAGAATAGAATGACTGAAGAACAAACTGCATAGCGAAGAAGAGTGATGACTGAAAAAAATCTGAAACTCGAGCTCGAGCAACAAGTGAAACAGCGCTATTAGCTTCCAACCACAACACCTTCCTGAATTGGAACCCTCTCATCACCGTGACCGTGGGTATACGTAGTAGCTCAACGGTAGATGACCTGACTACCGTCACATCACCTTGCCGCGTAATTGTTCCTGACCCATCTTATCTTCCGCTCTGAACTTTCATAAGCTTTTTCTCAAAAAAATTGCCCTGGGCCCTTCAGTAGACTCTGAAGATTATAGATGCGATCACTTTTTGTCACACGGATGTCTGAATTGAATTCCCTTGAACGATCGACGGGGCTTTGCCAATCCTATTCTGGGACCAAGTCAGCGCCTTGTTGATTTGGCAGGCTGTGGGTTTGCAGTGTGCACGCTTGATATAGCTCTTTCGCCGGACGCTAGATATAGGAGTAAGTCGTGGAAACCCTAAACGACCGCGGCAAAGCCTCAAACTGGAACCAACTGGAACATATTCCGTGTGACCCGCATGGCACACTCTCCCAAGCTCACTCCTAGCTGCTCTCGCCATTCCACAACCTTTCCTTCCGCCCTCATCACAGACATCTCCTTCCTTTGAGTGTACAAAGTCATGAATGATCACCTGGACCTGCAGCGCAGGCAACAGAATGGAGCCACCACAATTTCAGCTTCAGCGTCAGTTTCAGCTACAGTTCCAGCTTCGGTCTCAGGTTCTGCATCGGTCTCTACGAATGGAACTTCTACTCCTTACCCATCCATCCCGCTGGGAGCTCCTGCTGGCGCAATCACTCTAACCATGCCGCCCATTCAATCCACTTCCTTCTACAAAATTGCCCCCAGCCAATCCATCACATTTGGATGGAACTTTAGCAGCATTTATGTCTCACCCACCGCCCTTACCGTCGCGGCAGTAGGTGCTAACGGGAACACCTACCCCGTGGGCCCAACCGATGGTGTCATCCCCGGAAATGCACAGAGCGTCGTGTGGTATCCGTATGGCTACCAGACCTCAAACCCTAGCATCCCATTGGCTCAGGCAAGCTACACGCTTCATATCTGGGCCGATGGCGGCCCTAGCGCAGCTCCCACACCCGGTTTCCTAGCGCCATACAGCGGGACCGTGTTCGCTCTGTATACCCCACAGGCATATACGCCGTTGACCAGTGGTAAGCCTGCATTTATCTGTGCGTATTATTGATCTGATTATTGAACCACATTCAGGGTGGCAATGCGCCGGTTGCTCTGGAGCGTTACCTCAGCTCAAAATAGACTCTGCTCTTCCCGGCGTTGTCGCAATGATTGTTATAATGCTGCTCTCTGGGTTCACCACTCTTCGGCGGGCTTTGGATTGATCATCTGTTACCCTAGGTTTGGTTTGTGCGGAACTGCATAAGACGGTCATACTAGAGTTGCATTAGCGGATTATTATTTGTGGGATATGATTGGACTGGACATTTGCATCATATGTAGGTTACTTAATGTTCACCATACGGACCATGATATCAGGTTATATGTTGCAGGACTACGCTTGTACAATTTGTATCGGCACTCTTTGAAGACGCTTTTAATGTCATCCCACATAGCTGTGTAGTACGCTCGTTACGCCATTTACCCCTCTTGTTGTTCACCCCTTGATCGCCCAATGGCCGCGGTGTACTGTCCAGACTCCATTTATGGGCTGGAAGATCTGTATGTTCATGTTCAACTAATGGTGAGTAAACCAAGATTGACCGGTCTCGTTGAGTCCTCCTTTTTTATTATTCAACGTTCGTGCTCAGGCACGAAAGAACTTCCAAATCACAATTGAAGCGCCCCCGCGATCGACAATCATGATTATTTACAGCGAGAGTTGGCGCCTTCATATTTCATAGTATTAGGTACTCCCCCAATTATGGTTTGACGTCAAGCATCGTGGTGCATCCTGGTCAGCGCCGGTTGCGCCAACCGATTGAATTCAGATCTTAAAGAAGAAACATTTCATGTAGCTATCATACGAGATTCATCAGTTGTGTTGAAGAGGCTGAAGTGAGTTAGATGACTTTCTCTATCACATTGCCCTGTATAATCTCAAGTCTTGTGGAACTTCGGCTGCGACCAATATAAGCTCTGCTGCAAGTCTTGGATCCGATAACAACATTCTATTGTCTAAAGGTTCTACCCGTCATCAGGAAATACTTACTCGAATGGCTTCGGCTTCATGTCGTCGAACCCATGCTTTGATTGAGTGAAATACCTGTTACTCGATTGGTTTTGAAATCCAGTGAATATGGAGGCAAATATATAAGTGTAGCTCCTGCAAGGAGTTGTAAATAACTGAAGTAGTATCGCTGACCCCTAATACAGTGACAGAAGGAACGACTATTTTCATTCTATTAGGGCTCGAGCAATCCATTGTTGGGAGTTACGAGAGTCAAATGTCACAATATTTTTCCAAAAGTATGAATTGTCGCTTACCTTGGTTCTTGAATGGAATTACAGATATTTCGGACCTACTAGAGATACAAGCAAACTAGGCTTGTTGGAGTTCGTGGTCACATGACGAGCTCGACGTATACAGTTGTAGCTGAACTTTATTTCGTCGGTTTAGATATAGCGTAGCTACAGTTTAGTACGCTATGGGTTTCTCTCCGTTTTCACTGTGCCGGAACTGGCGCATAATTCAATAATTATTGCCAAAGATCAGCCGTCAAGTCGCGTCCGCGGAGGCGAAGGTCAACATTGCTGATTTAACCTTGATAGTAGAGTAGACTCATCAGCCTCAGAGGTGCTTACACCAGAGGCATGATAAGATAGAACCTGGATGCAAACCCATCGATCCACTTTCTACTCCCCTTCTCAATTAGGAAAACATCATATGACGTGACATTTTTGTGACATCCTGTGATGTACTGTGACTTCGCGTTACTCGTCGCACCTGTGCAGCGCAACAGAGGAAGATGGAATCATACCATTATATTAATTCGTGTATGTAGTATTCGAAGTATCTTCGAGCTATGTTCCAAAATGCAGTTCATTTGTTTGAGAACCCAAACCTGCCTCTGTCAAATCTCTCATTATTGATTCAGGTAAATACTCGATGACCGTGGTATTTCTTCGACTGCCTGCTCGCCATCGAGACTCTTTCTATAGGCATCCATGAATCTCAAAAAACGGGTGGAGAACCTGTCAGTATGACTTGGATTTAAGATTTGCATGCACATAGCCTTCCCC
>PVYJ01005814.1:17981-47110 GCA_002995095.1 Rhizopogon sp. AM-2018a | reverse complement strand
GAACGGCTATCTTCATTCTATTAGGGTCTGCCTACGGGAGACTAGCCTTCCCCGAGCCGGTGAAGCTTATAACCATCTGGGCACTGAGCCAATTGGCTACTAATATACCGATGACATGGTAAAGAACACGAAGGTTTCCCTGATATACTGAATGATTTTAGGACATGGTCTTAGTACGGAGCATCGAGGTCTGCGGTGATGGGGACCCATCTTTGCATTCTGACTCCCTGCATCGGGTGAGAACTTACGAGATCATTGCTTCCGGGTGTTAAAGAGGAATCTAACCCCAAGTGCTGATAGGCCTTATGGATAATCTGTCCGGGATTTAGCACTGAGCAGACTCCGGATAGCCCGGTAAGCATTTGTGCCGGCGTATTCAATGTTTCTAGAGCAGTTGCATAGTATCACAAGAGGGGGCCAGGATTATAAATTCTGCTGCAAGTCCCGGACCAGTGACCCACAAGAACCTTTCTCTGACACTGAATCGCCTAATCAGTAACTATAATGGAAACTTACCCAAGGATGATTTACCTCCCAGACACTATGACCAACTGGCCCTGGCCTCGCATTATCAATCCTCATTATGAAGCTGTGAAACTTGAAGTCGATGCGTCATTCCGTGACTTCGAGGCTTTGAGTCCTGAGTCACAGAAAGCACTCGACAAATGTGATTCTGGTTTGTTCTATGTCACTAGTCCTTGATTCTGAAGATGACTGATACGTACCGTTCTTGAAGCCCGCCTAGTAGCTCTGACTTATCCCAATGCACCAAGAGGTCCGTATTTGACCCCTGAACAAACACACACCACCATCTGATTTCATTACACCCTAGAACACCTGCAAATCGGATGTGACTTGATGAACGTCTATGTCATTGTGGATGAGTACGACACTGAAGATGCGATGGTCACCAAAGGAATGGTGGACCTCGTCATCGATGTCCTACACAATCCTCACGAGATAAGACCAGAAGGTGAATGCATCCTCGGCGAAATCGTGAGACGGTAGGTAGTCCCCCAATTGGCCGAATGCGTCTAAATCCCATGGTGGCGTTGTCTAGATTTTGGGCTCGTACAATCCAGTCCGCAAGTTTGCCTTCTCAACGTCGCTTTCTTGACAGCTTTATCGCATATATTCGTTCACTAGTTGTCGAGGCTTTCGACCGCGACCAAGGTCATTGCCGCAGTATCAACGACTACCTCAGGCTGCGGCGGGATACGTGTGGCGTAAAACCTTGTTTCTTCATATACGAGATGGGGATGGATCTTTCAGATGAAGTGCTCCAACATCCCGTCATCGCGGAACTGGAAGAATGTATCATAGAGCTGAGTCTGATCGACGATGTAAGGTCGTATTTGGGGTCGTGGTGTGCTGCCCACTAACGACCTCCACAGGATATGGCGTCATACAACAAAGAGCAAGCCACCGGGGACGAAAATCATAACTTGATCACTGCCGTTATGTTGGAGCTTGACCTCGATGTAGGCGGTGCGATGGCTTGGGCAGCACGCTACCACGCTGAAGTCCAGGCAAGGTTTATCGACGCCCTTACTAAGATCCCTTCGTGGGGACCTTCCGTCGATGTCCTAATTAAAGAGTATATCGATGGGATAGCCATCTGGGCTCGAGGCCATCATTCTTGGAGCTATGAAAGCCAGAGGTCAGAATAATTTTGTAGTATGAATCATCACTTACCTTGATGTGAACTGCAGATACTTTGGCACCATGGGAACCCAGATACAGCAAACTAGGCTTGTCCCGAAATTACCAAAGGTCAACCGCAAAGCCGCGCCCTCATTGACTTATCCATGACGTATACCATGGTGCAACATGAATAACCATCCGGCAGGCATGAGGAAAGCCTCGTTGATGTTCCATGGACAAAGCGGAGTATAGTTTTAGCCCAAGGTACCGAATCTACATTCCATCGATCAGAATAATATGCGTTCAGTTGTGTGAGAGCGTAGAGTGTACTATATAATATTGCGACGAATGTGAATGTTGTTTCTTTAGTCATCATGCGCCCTTCACAGAGTCCGATCCTCGTTTCTCATGTACCTCGTGGTGATAATGCTTTTCACTTGGTCTCCAACCTACAGATCGCCAGGGCTGGATGCCAGAGCGGTACATTTCGTCCACCTGGCGGTTCGTTAGACAGGCAGCAGCAGTTGTAAAGGAATGCAACCTCACCTCTTCTAAAGTTAGACCTTTGGTTTCAGGGATAGCGAAATACACGTAGATGTATCCAAAGACGAGCATGCAGAAGAAGACCAACATTATCAACGGACCAATCCTAGGAGGCGGCGTTCAGTCACATCCCTTGAAGCAACTTAAATCGTAATTCCGACTCACTGAGCAACAATCCTTGGGGAGAAGAACGAAAGCATGAAGTTCCAGAACCAATCTTTGAAAATCATGAGCAATGACTTCCAGTTCGAAAAGCATCACTCGTACTTGTTGCGCTTCCGAGGGCAATCGACTTAGGCCGCACTCGAAGAGGAAACGACTCTCCAAGGTACACCCACGGAGTAGGGCCCCAAGTCGTGCCGAAAATGAACACCTGAAATACTGCGAATGCAATGACGACATCACCCCCAGATTTGTTACGAGCAGTAAGCATGGAAATCGGAGTTCCAGACGGTGCAAGAGTAAAATGTCCGACCAAAGCAACCTGGTGGAAGGATCAGTCCACAACTGTTTTCTAAAGGATAGTGTGTACGTACAATTATTGCACAAACAGCTTGCAGGGATGCGCCCAGGAGAAGAGACTTGAAAAAAATCAGGTGATGTTCCAATCTGTTCATCTGGCGGCCAACTCGCTGGTACATACCTTCCTGCGTCCCCAAGCTTCAATGAAGTAAAGCGCGGGGAGAGTTCCAGCGACCGACACGGCACCAAGGATGGTCTGAATAATGTAAGGTGAAAGCCTGTTAATACATGAACTTAAATGTACGACGGAGGCGGTTTTAAAACTTGCCCTGCGCCTGCATTCTGAAAGAAAGTGTCGCCGTAATAGTCTGTTGACAAGAACCGTTAGTGGTAAGCATCAATCGACATGAGGGATACTACAGTAGAAGTTCTGGCCGTTTAGCTGTTGAATAAATTGAAGCATCATGCCGTTAATTGTTCGACGCCACAGTGCATTTCTTGTGGAGAAGCATTCCAACCAAGTCGCTTTCCCACCCTCATTCTCTGCTCTAATAGCAAAATCGAGCTCCTCAACAATTTCAATAACAAGAGCGCTGTCTTCAGGAACACCGTTGAGTTCTGCAACGACCTTGCGCGCTTCGTCGCCTCGTCCAGTACCGAGAAGGTGTCGACTAATAATAGTAAATATCGTCAGTGCGCGTAAAGAAAGGTTCTAAAAGATTGCACCCACGGTGATTCCGGAAGGAAAAACATTCCAGAGAGAAGAATGATACCCCAGACCATTTGCAATCCGATGGGAATTCTCCAAGATGCGGAGTTATTGATCGTATGACTGCCGAGTTCAAATAGATAACTCAAAAATATGCTAAATTAACAGGTGATCGTGAACCTTCTGATTAACAAAAAGGACTGACGGCCACGAACCCCGAGATGATCTGGACTTGATAAATGACAAGGATTGTACCACGGATAGCTTTCGGCGCTGTTTCCCCGTTGTACAAAGGCACAATAGCTGGATTGAGGTAATAAGATCCATGAAATCAAGTTCTGGGCAGCCATCAGCACAAACCTGACAATGAACCGACGCCTAAACCTGCGATATAGCGTCCTATTACTAACTGAACAAGAGAATATGTTGTGCCAGTTTGTATAGCCACGCCGAACGTAAAGATAGCCGACCAAAACAGAATGGATCCACGACGTCCTAATCGGTCAGAAGTGAATGCTTGAGCGATAGCTCCACTTTCGTCTTTGTCAGATTGTTTGGGGGATGATGAAACACCATTTTCTCACCAGAACGTGCTTATGGTGAGTATGGATGTCAGCGAAGAGACAGTCAGATATCACAGTCTTACCCAGCCGACAGCAGGGAGACGATGATCGATTGTCTCGAACTTGATAGGTAATACTGGCCATCCGTTCCTTCTTGTCCAAATCGGCGTATGAAGTCCGGCATGATCAGGCATCCCTGAAGTATATATCAAGTTCGGATATGACAAGGTGACCGAAGGATAAGAGTACATACAGAAATGACACCCATATCATACCCAAAGAGAAAGCCTACCATCGGATCTTTCATTAAAGATTCTATAGCAACGTTTGCAAATAAGATAAGGCACTTGCAGTAGCTGATAGACGACGTACCTTTACTAGTCTGTATACGAAAGTAGCCCACCTCCTGCAAGGGAGAAAAAATTAGCACACAATGACTCTGACGAGATTGAACTCACCAAACGCAATGAAAATGGCGAGCAAAACTGCTCTACGACTCGTTGGAACGTCTCTCGCCATGACTTGGTGATAGAAGAGTGTCTAAGAAAAGGTGACAGTACGGACGAAACACGGTCAGAGAAGCCCTGCTCAGCAGGCATGCTTAAGTATAAAATCCGAAACAAGTGGGGTAAGTATGAATAGTAGCTCTCCAGCCATCATATGACGCATATGGGGTCATGCGGGCCGTGAATCATGCAGTAGGTATCCCTTGCCGCGCCGAAGGGATAAGATGTTTGACATACCTTGGCTACACAAGGCGGGGATCACGATAGAAGTTCTGCATGTGAGAAATATCATAGATAAGTGCTTTCCAAGGCCTCAGTGCATAATAAGTCAGGAATATTCTGAGCAAAGTTCTGCAAAAGTGTAGATCATCTGCGATCAACGTGCGCGCAATTTGTGCGATCGTCGCGTGACTTCGGAGCATGGGAGCCTAAAGTTGGGCAGCGACTCGGCTGATCACGATAATATTAAATTAGATCACCGGGTCAGTGCTCCTGCGCTGAAGATGAGCGCCGATTGAGGTTTGGAGGAAACATACCGTCCGGTGAATGTCATGCAGGTATTTCTTCCGCTTAGAATAGGTGCGCAGCAGGAGCGAGAAACACTGAACCCCATAGGCTGCCATTCTTTGCTTCTCCCGCTATGGGTCAGCTATCACGTGTTAGTGCATCACTTCACGTAGACATTCAGCATCCCATTGACATCAAATTGTATGGCACTCTGCTCAGCGTCGGGGAGCCGCGACGTATCTTTCCCGCGCCAGGCGATGATATCTTCATAGCAGAACGATCGATGTAACTATGTTTGGGCGAGCAGCGGTGTTTTTGGGTCCATTGAATGGAAAACACGCGCGATGGAACATGCCAGTGTCAATAGATTGATCGCAGTAGTAGCACAAACCAACTATGTTATATCCCTGTGGAGCCTAGCCAGCTCTCCCACTCTCTAACTATGAAGGATAACTCACGTTTACCGTCTTCACCTGCATCGGGATCTCCAGCTTCATCTACAGCAGATTGACGGACCTCGAGAGACGCGCCAAAAACACCTTCCACGATAGCGCGCTGCAGCCAAGGAACAAGAACCCGGGTATATGCTGCCCCAGCCGCTTGCAGAATCTGTATCTCCTTCGCATCTCCACCTCGCCAATTCCTAGCATATTGCAGTAGACTGGAGCCTACATTTGCAAGAGATGCTTCGGTACCATCCACGATGCCCGATAAAGCATCGACAGGTGCAAGCATTCGCAGCCTGTTTAGCGCACGGATATACACATTCAGAATCTTGGCGAGCGGTGGGAAGGCTGTCAGCACTTGAGGCGGAGAGTGCGGAGCATTTGATGGCGATAGTGCCAGCGTCTTGAAGGCGGGTAAACTGCTGGGTGTGGCTACCAGCCAATTGGAAGGAGCAGAGGGTTTAGACCTGCTCGTAATGTGCTTTCCGAGTAATCCAGACCACTCATACTCCACGCCGAGTCGTATGTCTCGTGCAAAGCCACTGATGACCGATTGCGAAATCAGTGGTGATAGTAGAGCACGAAAATCCTGTATGCATGCGAATTTAACACGTCGTGAATCAAAATGTGTCGACACCTACCATCCCTGCGCGTGCTAAAGCAGAACTGCAATAGGCAAGCTGTGTCGCAAGGGGTGCAAGGTGGGGATAAGCACGGTCAAGGTACGACTGGAGAGTCGGAAGTAAAAGTTCCAGAAGTGTAGAAGGCAACGTTTGGCGAATGGTATATGAGGACACCGAAGCATCCTGATTTGCAGGCGGCGCTATCCGTGCCCCAGCATGGGAACTGTCGAGGAATATTGTTGTATATTGAGTGACAAGATCATATGCACCTTCCCTCCAGATGTCAATGTACTTCTTGAGGAGCCGAGCGACGTCATCAGCCTCCCTATCAATCTCCTGCTCCCTTTCCTCTACAGTGCTCCCAGTGGGGAACTTGAACTCCGCTCTTCCTGCGTCAGAAGGTATACCAGCATCCCTTTCAATGCCATCCAAAGTATCGCGAAGACATCCGATCCGAGCGCTGATGAAGACAAGCGCCAGTTCATCCTCATGAATAGCCTTCATTCGACGTAGAAACAGTATTGCTTTCCAGAACGCTGGCAGCTTGCGAGCGGGTTCATATAACGTGTTCAGGAGGATGAGCTGCATGGAATGCAGCGAGGAAGCTATCTCAGCTTGTAAAGAGTCTGCCAGCTGAAGCGGCAAATCCTGCACGGCCTCCTGGTCATCGCTGAGACCCTTCCTAGTTTGAGCGACCAAAGAGGATAGCGCGGACGAGGCGTGTGCCGCCAGTGAAAGAGCCTCTGCATAGAGCCCATTGCGGACGCATGTGTCGATGAGCACCGGAACATCGAGCAAGTCACGCAGCTTGTCATGCTGCTCGAGCACGAGGCGTGCCTTCTGCCTTCCCTCAACGACCTCTGGACCGGTCTTCTCGCGAAAAACGCGCGCGGCGTCATCGAGAGCTGGTAAGGCACTGTCGATCAAAGAGTTGAGAGACGTGTCAAATGAGGAGAGGGAATTCAGGAGGGCTGTTGACGTGTGATGGAGGGAGAGAAAGGTTGGGTAGGATGTGTGGGTTAATGCAGTGAGTGAGGAAGTCAATGTATGAGATTGTGTCGTGAGCGTGGTCGGGGTTGAGACCAAGTCTGAGAGCGCATTGCTAGGTAGGTCGGCAAGAAAATCAAGATTGGTGGAGCTCGACGTGAGAGGCGAGCCAGAGAGGACATCTGAAAGGCTCGATAGCTCGACCACTGTGGTCATCGTCAAACTCTGACACTGTTTCTGATGCAAACGCAAATTCAATCATCGACGCCTTATTTCATAGACTACTATCATGAATTACTTTTATGCACACGCATTGCAATAGCTACATTGAAAATATGACAAACTTAGTCCACTTGCTACTAGTTAATAAGACCTACTACTTACTCTAGGTAGCAGGCACTGGCACTAACAAATAAAATGAAAAGATAAGGAGTCCGTAAAATAACGCAGGCAATCATCGCTTAATGCGCATGGATCGTATAGCTACACGAGGAGTAATAGGGAGTAATGTGTGATTAGAAGATGATAATGGGAAAAGTCAGAACGATGAGAGCGCGTTAGGATATGTAATAGTACGATTACGCCATAAAGGCAGAGCAGATGGTAGGTTGCATGCTGTCGAGGGCCTGAACGCGTGGGTACGTCTTTGGAACAACAGGGTCCCCGCGCTATTAGGTCGATCAATGTCAACTCAGATTGGAGAAGAAGACCGTCCACTCACTACCATCATGCGCATTTGACGCACGTCCCGTGTCAACCGGAGATCAACGCCGCGATATGCACAAGCCATTTTGAGAGAAGGGAGCTGCGGATGGTGATCGCCGTCGCGCCAAATGTTGACCGTAATAGCTTGCAATTCGTCCCGTGTGTTGACGAGATTGATGATTGGAGTGAGAACAGTGTCCATATCGAGTCCGAATGCAATATGTTGTATGGACTCTGGCATCTGACGGCAAACGACTGGAGAAGACCACGAGCTCTCGGTGCGAAGCTCGCGAAGAGAGCGGCAGCGCATCGCAGCGTGTGCGTGCTCATGCATGGCGAAAGATGGAATGGCCAGCGAGTGCAGGGCTTCACCGTGCTTTTCGACAAGGTAGTCTAAAAGTTCCGAGGTCGGTTGACGTTCTAGGTCAATCACCTGTAGACTCTTTTCTTCCGCGGAGTGATGCAAGAGCCAATTAAGAAATTCTTTCGAAGGTTCTCTTTGGCAATTAACGCGGAACTCTTGCAGGGCACAAGGGATGGGTTCATGTGTCACGCCGGGTGATAGAACGGGCGGCGTTCCGGTAATTGACAGGGATTTTAAAGAGGGCCAAACTTGAAGCAGTTGGAGAACAGACTGATCGCTGTCAGACCAGCTGCTGAAATGCAGAGCGGTGATACGCGGGCCAGCTTTGAGTAGTGCCAGAGAGTGCTCGTCAAATGACGGGGCATGACGGGACATACGCTCTTGAACCGGACTTGCAACGACATCTTTACCAGGAGCCATATACCCGTACTGAGCGAGATCTAGCCCATACAAATTCGGGCAGTGGGCCACTGCAATAGCGAGTGACGTTTGCGTGAGGCACCCAGGTTGGGTATGATCAAGGGTAGCTCGCATTTGAATCACGGCATCACCGAGCAAACGCCCGCGCGGTGATCTCCGGTCTACAGCCTCACCGAACGAGGCAAACGCGGACTCCGAACAAAGACGAACTCGTCGAAACAAGAGCTTTTGGGCATGCACCGACCATGCTTTGCAAACAAGGGCGCAGTTGCGCAGGAGATCGACGTCAGGATTATTGCTCTCGTCAAAATATGCGGCCTCCATGATCGTCAGTACGACCTCGATAGGGATGCCAGCGGCGGGAACGCGCGGAGTTGGAAGATTGTCATAAGATTCATGAGGAGGGGTACCTGAGGTAAATTCAAGTGATATTTCGTGTGCGGCCGCCTGCAAATGCGTCAACTAATGCCCGGATAGTGATCTTCTGTGTCGAAGCTACTCACCTTCGGAGGTGAAGGAGACCGCAAGAGTCGGAAAAAGTTCATGATATTTGAGCAGATCGTGAAATGGTTGAGAGACAACATTACAATGGGGGATATACAAGAGCAATGATGAAGCGCTCAGCTCTGGTGTAGATGAGGACTCTGGATCATTCATGCCATGCCATGCACTCATATTTATACGGAAGACAGCGAAATGAAAGAACCACAACCGTGAACTTCTTGGCACCGCTTTAGCAATGTCAACGGTAAAAGAATTGCCTCCGTCCACACGGACCATAGTTTCCTTTTCTGGACGCGAAGCCTTAATGACAAGGCTATACTTACGTTATGTAAGCTAACTATTGCAACGGAATGAGACCAAGACCGCCGCTCCCCTCCATCATGTGGGTATAGTATCAGACAAAGACAAGTCACAAATTCTCCACCGTACACTTCAACCAGAGGAACTCACATTTTCAGATGTCATACCGATTTATTGGATTTAATCCCACGGTGTCCATCATCATGACTCATTGTAGCGCATTGTTCGCTTGTTCAGTCAGTGGAGGTATTTGCGCGTATGACTCGCGGTACTGTTACCACGGGGCAATAGGCAATAGCGAATAACGTTGCAATTGTTCAGTTCCGTGCCATCGCACAACCAACGCTCGGTGACCGAGAACCGCGACGACCGAGTAGAGTCCAACGACGGATCTTGTTGTAAAACTTTTCTATCTCTCCTGATCTACAGAGATACACGCGACGTCTCGCGTTGGGCTTCTCACAAGTAATAAAGGCTAATAGTGGCAGTACTGGTAACGTATGGTAACATTCATTAATGTTGGTCACCGCGTCGGCAAGTCCCAACGGGACAAGACCGATTCTGACGGTACCATCAGCCGTGATGTCATTTCGCACGAAATGTGCGGACGGCCCTAGTCAGCCCTTGACTTAGAGTATACAGCGAGACGGAGCTGCGATTTATTTGTGGCAGCACCGCGGCCGCATCTGATGAAGTTTTAACATATCCAAGGGTCACATGGACGTGGCTCTGAATCTTACTATTGTGTCGTGCTCTCCTGGGTGAAACTGATCAAGCAAGATCCGATGAACAAAAGGCTCACAGAACTCCACAACTTGAGTCCTCACTGGCGGAGCCTTTCCACCTCATGATACAGTGGTTGTCGGGAGGGATTAATGTGAGATTTCATGCACATGTCTCGGACTTCGCACCGAGTCTTTTGTCTTTTTTTTCGACAGTGAATGGAGTCAACATGTGGTCTTAGTAATAATGGTAAACGCCGAAATATTGACAGTCAAATCCACTCACCAGATCGACAGAAGTTGACAGAGCGTTGACAGAATCAATTCGATAGCGGGATCAAATCATCAATGACCGCGGTAAGTATGCCGGAGTTGCAAGCGCCGCCCGCGGGGGGAGGAGGAGAGGGCACAGCCTTGACAGCGTCAAAACTTTACAATGCAAAGAGCCAAATAACGACAAATAACACTTGTGGGAAACCCTAAGTCACATTGCAGTGGGGCGTGCACATGAGCTCAGCATCAAACATGTCCAAGTCGTCACTCTCATCCGTCGTTTCAAACCTCGTCCGAGCGTCCATGGGCACCTCAGTCACTCCATCCATCACTGACGAAGACCTCGACAGGCACGTTGCGGAGCTCATCCTGAAAGAAGCCAAACAGAAGGCCGAAAGCTACGGACGACTTGGGATCAAGGCATATCTCCCAACCGCGTCAGTTTACCCATCTCAAATTAAACCATCATTTAATCAAATGCTTTTTGTTAGACCTGATCCTAATGCGCCTCGCCCGAACAAGCGATTCTTGACTTCCATCATCAAGAGCACGGATGATCACAATAAGACTATACTTAGAGCTCAGGCGCTGGCTGCACAAGAAATAAAGAGGGAGAAAGACGAGCGGGAGCGGAGAGAGCGGAAGGCTCGTGCGGAAGAAGCTGCTGCTGCTGAGCGGATGAGGAGAGACGGAAGACGAGATCACGGTGGACGCAGTTGGGATAGCCGAAGGGAACGTGATCGACGGAGAGATAGAGAACGTGACGGGGAGAAAGCAATGCGTTGGGACAAGCATCACAAGGACGATACAGATGACGATAGCCCCCATAGAGACTCTGAGGAGAGGCGCAGCAGGCGAAGACATCAGTCACGTTCGTCATCAAAAGAACGGGATCGTGACAGGAAGCACAGGAAAAGTCATCGGAGGTCACCATCTCCAGATGATCACCATCAACGAAGAAGACATAGACGACGTGATGACGACCATTCCCGAAAGAGAAGACATCATACGAGTCGTTCAGCTTCTCCACGTCGCGCCGAGTCCTCAGCACAGCCAGTACCAGACATCACAACCTCAAGGAAAAGGGAGCGTTCAGCATCTCCATCCGATAGTGATCATAGAAAGACAAATCAGCGGCGCTCCAGTCGTCGCAATACTCCTTCTCCTTCTCGCTCATCTCAAACATCCCCAGATGAAGAAGCTGTGACCACAGCAGAGATTCGGCCCTCTGGCAAAGGCAAATCAAAGGCTGTCGATGAATCTTGCAGCCCCTCCCGTCATACTCGCACACCTTCCCCTCCACCTCGTCGAACCCGACGCGCAGTCACGCCATCAGGCTCTTCCTACACCGTTCGATCACCCTCTTCATCACCCCCGCCTTTACCGCCAGCACAGCTTCCCTCAAAGATGGACAAATACTTTGAAGACTCTTACGATCCCAGGCTCGACGTCGCAACACTCACTGTCCCAAATGTACCTGCGACTGGCTTGGTCAGTGATGCAGAGTTTGCAGGTTGGGACGCCATGCTTGAGCTCATTCGACAACGACGGGAAGATAAGGCTGAGAAGAAACGCCTTGAACGTCTTGGAATATCAAAAGACCAGATTAAGAAGAAAGGCGTGGAGAGCGGAGTTGCTGATCGTTGGGCTAGTGGAGGAGACAGCATCATGGATATTGAGTACAAGAAAAGGGGAACTGTTCGAGAGTGGGATTTGGGGAAGGAGGGTTTTTAGGTCTGTAACACATCTGCATCCGTCATGTACAGGATACCACATAACATCACTCTCTTGCTTTTCGTAAATTATATCTCTGCAGTAGGAAGGTGACTATACAAACTAACTCAGTGGTCAATAGCATGACGAACGACCATGATCTCCTCGGCTGACAAATGGTCGACGTTTGCGGAAAAGTTGTTGACATTGTGCGTTGCGCAATCTTTGAAAAACGACACCAAATTCTCCTGCAAGGACTGTTATTACCCACGAGTCGCTGTCAAATCAGACCTGGCACGTACCTGCATGTCAATCTGAGAGATAGCATCGTTCCTAAGGTCCTCATCATCGGTCTCCTCTAGAATATCGTCATTATCGAAATTGACACCACGGGGACCTAGCATTTCGGAAAGGAAGGCAAATTCCTCTTGTTTGAAGCCTTGATTATGCTCTTCTGTCCACTCTTCATCCTGTGAATTACTCAGTGGACGCACGAAGTAGACGTGTAAATGGTACGCACGCCATCGTCCGAGTCCACATCATACTCAGCTTTCGGGATCGTCGCAGAGTCGCCTCCAGACCTCAGATCGTGCACGAGCAGTTTCAATGCTTTGACAGGGAAAGGCACTGATGTGAACTCATGCGGCGCTGCACCGCCAACAATCAGCATCACACTGAGCAAAGAGAACGAGATATAGACAAATGATGCATACTCGTCTTTGTGCGCGACCGAGTCATGATCACTGTCCCGGTAAGCATAAGAACAAACCGTTGAATCTCCGGAATTGCACATTCTTTGTGCAGAAGGACGACTTACCATTTTTGGTCTCTGGCTTCAAGATGATATCGCCCTTGACCATCAATGACTGCAGGCTTGGACGTCCAGAGGCGTACAATTTCGCTAGCGCCAGTGTGCTAACACGCGATTGCCAGAAGCCCTGGAATGTTTCTGCATTCTCACACCAAGTCTGGATGAGGACATCGAGGCCATTCCTGCCGTTCGTCGTAGTCGATTCCAGCAAGTACAACACCGTATCTGGCTGGTTATATATGAGAAATGCGAATGGAATGACGAGACTCTGAATGAAAGTGGCCGTCTTGGCGGACAGCATCCGTGATACCATTGCTTGAAGGAGCTCAGGAAGCACTGGGAGGATAGCTTCGCCCGCACGACGCAGTAAGTGGATGATGAGATCCCCAATGACCAAGCCACCGGATTCATCATCATTCTGCAGGAGCCTCGCGATAACCTTCAAAACATGATCGAGACCAGATTGGCCAGAGGGGTCTCGCCACTCAAGAATCTGCCTGCAATCTTTCCGGACAATCAAAGCAAGGCACTCCATGCCATTTTGCAGAACATCGCGATCTTCGGCTTCGCTGAGGCAGTTGAACAAGCTAGGGGCGAGGAGAGCGAAGAATCCATCTCCAAGGCCACTTTCCGGTGCACCTCGAACGAGGCTTGAGATCAAGTCAATGGCAGACCCTGCTATCCAGGCTTCTTGAGGTTTAGCGCCTGCGATAGAAGCGCAAAGAGTGGGGAGCGCCTGTTTGACAACATTCTCATACACTCCTGTGGCAGTCGAGGAGGCTAGTGATGCGAATATGTCAGTGAAAATTGACAGGAAAATAGGATCTATTATTTTCGTTTAGCTCATCCAAGGGTGGAGGGGACGTGTGAATGACCTTTGTTATTCTTTGCCCAGACTTCCAGAACGGCCAAGACAAGCGAGTTAGCCAAGTCAGCGGTGAGCCATTGACCCTTGTTGACATCTAGAACAACCGACATTGTCTCAAGAACCAACGATAATGTGTCCTCGGTCGTGACCAAGAGGAATGGTCCAAGATCTTGTGCAATCCGCGACACGAAGGGTGTAATAGCCGACTCCTCTGCGCCTTCACAGAAGCTGCAGAACAATTGAAACAGCGTACCATCCCAAGTATGCAACTCACTTGTGAATAGCCTTTACAGCGGATATCTTCACGGGAATCCCCGCGGAATTTGATTCGATGACATGCATAGCGGCTTCCAGATATTGACCGGCGATCTGTAACGGTAATAGCTTGGCAAACTGGCTCGCGAATACAAATCCTCTCCCTTGTAAGAATGGAAAGTCTGAAAAAAAAAATCAATGAAGTAAACTCTCACACGATGCTTGATGCATACCTGATTGATGCAGGATCGAAGGAATGACATTGGCAAGTAAATCCTCGACGTCAATAGGTTTTGGTCTGCCGGAATCCTGTTCATCTTCAATGCACTCGAGGACTTCTTCGGATTGAGATCCAATGGCCGCCAGGGATGCTTCAAGTGGTTTCCACCTATACTCAACCTTCAAGAATGGGTTCAGAAGAATCAAACGTAGGTTACTCACCACGCACTCGATCCACTTTCTCGTACTCTCTGTGATGCTGGGATGACCTGTCGAATGACGGCCTGGAAGGTAGCACAGATTTGTGTAGGAAAGCGGTTCAGAATGGTCTACGGAGATATTAAGACTTTCGTAGAATGCATTGAGCCCATGACGCACATCAAGCAGCTCGAATCCAGCGACTCGGACGCCATAAGCTTGTGTATCATCTTCTTCGTGTGCCACAAAGGCATTGGCATTCGTCGCCCACGTCTCTTCCTGTAGACTAATGGTAAATATCCCTAAACGAAGACAAGGATGAGACGAACATCATCCGCGGTTATCTGTGAATAGTTGAAGATCGCAGAGACCAAACCGTTCAAGGTTTCCACCTGAAGCCAATCCTTCGCTTTCCCCCCTCTGACAACATTCGAAACGAAGTCAAATAGAGGGCAGATGAGGTGCGGTAGTTCCACTGTCTCCTCTTCTGATGACCCAGGGGCACTTCCAGATCCCAAAATGTAGAAGTGGTCATAGGTTTGGAAGAGCACCTGAAGGTGATGCAAGGATGCATCTAGATAATCGCGAACATAGGAGGCCATACCACGAGGGAAAGACGTATGAATAACGTCGAGCGTCTGGAATTCTGCGTGTCAGTAAGCGTCGCATGGTGTAGTCGATCACATACCCTGAAGACCTGGATTCTGACAGCTAATCCATCCCAGTTATCCTGACTCGATACGTCCTTCAAAGGGTCAAGGTTAAGGAGGACTTTGAAGGCCTCCAACCAAACTGGCAGAATAGTTGCAGTAGCTTCCTTCACTGCTTGAGGATGTTGATCTTTGACCATGTAGAGTGCTGTCACGCATTGACGAAATACGGACACAGTTCGTGCGCGAGTTAGAGGGGTATGTTCCTAATCCCCGATCATTAAGCCGGAATAAGCTGACTCATAAGGTGGACGCACCTCCGTGGATCCAAGGATAGTAAGCAAGACAGGAAGAAGCTGTCGCAACACAGGTAGTATTTGATCTTCGGTGAGGTCCGATTTTATAAATTCGGTGAAAACCTGCATCGCGCCATGCACAGAGTCAGAAGAACTTGAAGAGATCAATGCAATGAGGGAGTTGAGTAATTCAGGGTATTCATCCGGCCAATCGCAGTTCCCGATATACGATAGTGTATGAGCCTTCGTGTAATCATTGAGACTTGATAATACAATGCGCCCTGAATGGAACTCACGCATAAAGACCTGATTTTCCGATTCGGATCTGATAAGCCTTGAAGAACAGCGTGGCGTATTTGGGATTTAACCTGTAGCAAGATTGTTGTGATTTGACAAAGACGACAAGGATGACCCATACATCTACTGAAGGTGCGTTACCCTTGAACGATTCAAAGTACGGAGACCATCGTTCTTTGACATATTTTCTTAGGATAATGCTGGCTGAGTGCTAGGGAGCATCTATGATAAAGAAGCGAGCTTTGCGGAAACATGAGAAAGAACTCATCTGCCGGAGAGGGATATCCACGTCCTGTGCTAAAACAAGTTGAGCGAGGGCGAGACCAGCCTCTGATTATCAGATACGTTCAAATGATCAGATTTGGAGTCACTTGTCAGGATTATGAAAACCAGCCTTGATGCGTCAGAACCTCAGAAAGCTTGAGTTCAGCAGCGATCCTAGTATTTGCATCTGGGCTCAGAGTATCTGTCAATATCTGGGAGATATTGACGGCCGCCATCGTCGTTGGTGATGATGAAGGCTCAGAATAAAGCGTGTAAGTAATGATCAATTGTGTTATATAGCCCTAGCCTCACGTGCATAGACGCGACGCGTTTGAAGGAAGCGGGAATTGCCGGTTCCTTTCCAAAGCTCCAGTGTAAGCCAAGCCGGATATATTGGAGTCCGACCACCAACCGTCTCTTGTTTCCTTTCCACAGTCATCCGTGCTCATTTCTCTTGCGGGTTCTTGGTTTTGATTTACAGCATACTCGTATCTCTTTGACAATGCTTCAAAAATCGGTTACACAAGCGCCCGTCGATAACGTCAAGTCGAAGAAGCCCCCAAAAAAGCGAGTGCGCGTTTCTAACGCTGACGGAGATGACGATCCGCAGAATGTCGAACTTGTCAAAGTTGCTAAGAAAGCTAAACGGCAGCCCAAGCCGGGAAAGCTCGCTGACCTCATAAATTTGCCACTGGACATCTTATTCGAGGTTCGCCCCCCTAACCTACCATGTCACCCCGTGTCTCAAAATATATCTCCAGATATTTGGTCACTTGAATCCTTTGGATATACTTCGCCTCGCTCGCACGACGAAACAATTTAGGCGTGTACTTATGCATCGCTCTTCCATGTCTGTATGGAAGGCTGCTAGGGAAAACGTGCCCAACATGCCGGATTGCCCGGTTTTCTGGACAGAACCCTATTATGCAAACCTTGCTTTTGATCCGCACTGTCATGTCTGTCTCCAATTGCAATTATAATACCCTATTCTTACACGTGCGAAAAGGAATGTAGTGCCCCCGGTGTGCGCAACTTGGATTGGCGCATCGGCAGGCGCATCTGCACGAAGTGTTCCAAGCGTTGGTATGTCTCATAATGTCGGACACGGAACCTTGCTCATCCCTGAGCCAATAGCATGGTAGACGCGTACCCTGGGGAGTCCGTAATTAGCAGTCTGGTGCCAAGTAAATATGGCAGTCTGTATCATTTGTCCGCGATCCTATCAATTGCACTAAGTTAATATTTTTAGAGCGAGGTCACCTTCTATTCTATGACAAGGATGTCGAAGAAGTCCAGAAGAAACTGCGTACACTCACGGATTTAAGTGAGCTTGAAGCTTATCGCGAACAACGGAAGTCATTCGTTAAGGAAATGGATGTAGTGAGTGCTCTCTTCGTCATATGTAATTACGCCCTGTAATCATTTGTATCTAGACAGCGAAAGCGTTAGAAGCGTGGGCAGCTTCTCTGGCTAAAGATCGATCCGATCAGTTGGATGATGCTAGGCGGGATAGAAAAGCCGCGTAAGATACCAAGTTCGCAGCCACCATAACATTCAGTCTGACTATTCCTAGGATCATCGAAAAGCTTATTGAACTTGGTTGGGGCGATGAAATCCAACAGATTACATACTCTGACGACTTGAGTCACCATAGGTTGGTCAAGCAACCCACCCGTCTGACGCATCGCAGTTAGTTCTCTTATTTTCATTATTCGCACTCACAATCTTACAATTACTTAGTTTGGAATAACATCAAAAATGACATGATCAAGTACATGGAAGATATGAGAGCACGACGTCTTGAACGCGAGCGCAAGGCCTTGCTCGTTGCTCGCAGGCGAACTGCCGTCGAGGTTTTGCGTAGTTATAAGATTGCCCACCTCCCTCTCACTGATGTTATGCCCGAACCGGCTGACTTCTGTAACTTTCCCGAAGTCATCGAAATCGTTGGATTACCCACGGAGACGGAAGTTACCGGAGCGTCATTTGCAGACGTCATTTCCCAGATGGATGACTTAGTACACAACTGGCGTACACGCATCCACTCCCAGCTCAGATCTAAAGTCAGGGATCACTCGAGGCACGTCGCCTTGCGACGTGCATGTGAGGATCGAGAGCCGTCGGATCCATACTACGAGGATTACGTGGAAAGTCTTGGTGCCATAGACGTCAAAGGCAAGAAAAAGGAGGTATTACCCCCAGTTCCAGATGACGCTGAGGTCGATCAGAGCATCCCGCTAGCGACAACTGTATTTCGCTGCAAAACTTGTACTCCATCCGCTGGACTCCACGGCGACTATTTCTCCGGTAGTGACTTCGACAGTTTCCTCGATGACGGACCCCGGCCCAGATCCATTCCTCTTTTCTATCCCAAGGTCATGGGTCATTCCTGTCTCACCAGATGCAGAACATTGCCTTGGGATTATTCTGCCTCCGATGACCCCAACTATCGGATCGATTTTCCAATGAGCACACGTACAAGATGGGACATCCGCATGCTGCAAGTGGACGAAGAAGCAGGCAAGGCTGCTCGTGTCGTTGTCGAGGCATGCGGCGAAGACCCGCTCACCACCACTGCGACGAAAATGGACGAGTTAGATAACCGCCTTGCGTGCGTTGACTGTGTGAAGTGGTCCAAGCACGAGGTGAATCAAGCTGATGCACCCGTCTTCACGTGGCGTCAAGCAGTTCGTGCATCAACGTTCGCTGTTTCTGTTCCAGTGTTTCTTATTAATTTGCAGGTCCAGCACAGAATGCGAGATCATCCCTACGATCGCCGGACAGCTAACTGGAAGAAACTTGAAGGGGAATTGCTTGAAGAAGCGAACAGAGATGCTCGCCAAATCACAGAATTCATACACCACATGTTCGATTTTCAACCACATCCCTATATCGCTGATCCTGCAAGCACCATCTGGCTGTGCGCCCACTGTATGGATTTGTCGCAAGAGAAGGAATGCTATGAACTTACCAAAATGAAGAATCATCTTCGCGTGGTGTACGTTCTGCTGCTCTTCTCATTGCCTTGTGTGCCTTGTTGATCGATTATTCGTGGATATCAGTCATTCCATCAACGAGCCGGTGGAAAACCAGGATTATTACAAGGATTACGAAGCACCACAGGGTCGCAGACAAGACTTCAAGCCGTCCAGTCCCACAGTTACTCTGAAAATGGAGAGGCCGTCCCATATTCCTCCGCCAGGGAAGGGTTACTATGGTTTTCCTTATGATGATGACGACGACGACGATGAAGAAGAGGAGAACTTCTATTTCGACGACGACGACGACGAAGACGAAGACGATGAGGACGATGACTTCTATTTCGGCCACCCTTTCTTCCCTTTCTATTGATTGAGCTTCCGTCTGCTCATAATTATGCCTAAGAATGATCCTCTTACAATACGTTACCGGACATTTTTCTTAGTTTCTAGACAGTCGATTGCATTCTTATTTCCTTCCATCTTCTCTGAGTGTTCATCCGAGTGATACTTACTGTAAAATGAATCAGTTTGACGACAAATAATTGGTCTCCAGATTCTATTTATTAGTGCGAAATAGTCCAATAGACAACCTATAATGATCAAACTACCAACTCTCCTTCCACGCTCGCAGCTTCAAGCCCAAGTCGAGGAAGTACAGCCTCATATCGATCACGGTCAAGTTTCTTCAAATACTTCAGTATCTTTGCCCGTTCGTGTACAAGGCGACGAAGACCCCTGCGGTTATCTATGTCCTTGCGGAAGGTCAAAAGGTGCTTCCACAACCCACGTATTTGCATTGTTAGCAGAGCAGCTGCATCCAACAAATTTCAGCATTTCATTACAGTAAGAAATTTTAGCGGTATGCACCTTGTACCTCTGGGCGACCAGTGTCATTCGGTTTGCCCGGTGGTGAAAATGATTCGACGCAGCGGCGGCGGTTCTCGAATGCGAGACCTTTCGAGTTTGCATTGCGCAAATCAAGTACCTTTGCGAACATGTTCGCTTTGGCCCCTTCTCTTTCCATTCCTTCCTGCACTCTGCTAACTACGTTCCCGGTGAAAGTGGTCACGCCGCTCTGAGCAGACAACGGCGGTAACACATTGAAAAGTAGCTTTACTTCCTTAGCAATGCCATAGTTTAGATGTTGAGGAAGCTCGATGTCGCCTTCGGGAGTGTGAATGATCTCGGGGACGGAGGAATCCGAGTACAGCGCAGTGTCTGTGATGATGGCTTTTGCAAGGTCACAGGTGTTCCATTTGTGATCCTGACCTGGACGGTGGCCAAGAACCGCATATTCGCGCTGCGCATCAAATGCGTGCTTATGATTTATACGTGCCTGCACTTTGGAAACCTTCTCGTGTCGAACTTGCTTGCTCGTCAACCTGGCATTGAGAACTGCCGAAGTATGGAGTGATGAACGGCTGGACGACGCGACGGTGTGGGATGCTAGTGTAGAAAGACACTTGATAAGTAGTCAGAGCACGATGAAATTGAACACACCATTAGTTAGGCAGGACTTGAACATGGCAAAACGCGCGCCTGCCGAGGTCCAAGAAAGTTTTTGGCAAATGGATGATGGGTCGTGGGAAAGAAATTTATGGCACATTTCTTGCCAGTGTACATAGAAAAGATCTTTTGGGTCACGGCCATACCACACGATGGCACCCATTAAAAAGACCAAGGCTTCTCCCAAGCCCCGCTCTTCTGGATCCAAGGAACCCACTCTCAAAAAAGTGAAGGGCGAGAACTTTTACCGCAATGCGAAACAAGTCGCCCGTCTCAAGATGTTGTCTGGCGGGAAGCCCATTCGGGATAAGGATGGCAAGATAATTCAGGCCGCTGCATTTCAGAAAGGAGAAGACGAGACAACACCTGGACGAGTTCAGCCCGATCGTAGATGGTTTGGTGAGCTGCGTTGGTGTATGTGTGGAGGCCCATCACTCACGAAAATAATAGGAAATACACGAGTTATTTCACAGACAGCCCTCGATCACTTCAGGACAAGTCTTTCGGCGAAGAAGGATGACCCATACTCGGTGCTACTCCGTCGAAATAAACTACCTATGGCACTTTTGGATGATGCGTCTAATCCTAACACCCGAAAGGTATGTTTCAGCAAAATCTTGATTTGCTTTGCTTGATATTATGTAGCGATCCCACATCGTGGAAACAGAACCTTTTAGCGAGACTTTTGGTCCCAAGGCCCAGCGCAAGAAGGCCAGACTTGATGTCGGCACTTTCGAGGAACTGAGTAAACTGGGCGCAGCTGCAGCGGAAGAAGCTGAACAAGCCGCTAACGAGTTAGGAGTCGGCTCCTCAGGTATTTCGCAATGTATTCCCCTTCTCTCGAACATGTTCTGACTTATTGCAGGGCAACCTTCCGAACCACAAACCCACGCGGACTATATTGAACCCATTTTCGCCAAAGGAACGTCAAGGCGCATTTATGGAGAGCTGTACAAGGTAATCGACTCTTCCGACGTTATCCTACACATCCTTGATGCTCGAGATCCACTTGGCACCATGTGCGAATCTGTGCTCGAGTACATGAAAAAAGAGAAAGCGCACAAACAGGTCGTGCTGGTCATCAACAAATGTGACTTGGTGCCTAATTGGGTTACTGTAAGCTTTTCGTGATTCCCCTTTACGGCCCCTTCCTAAGGATGCTACAGGCAAGGTACATTCAACATCTAACACCTCGATACCCTACGATCGCATTCCACGCCTCACCAAATCATTCATTTGGCAAGGGATCTTTAATTCAGCTCCTTCGCCAATTCTCCCAGCTCCATTCAGATAAAAAGCAAATTTCCGTCGGATTTGTGGGATACCCAAACGTAGGCAAGAGCAGTGTCATAAATACCCTCAAGAGCGGTAAGGTCTGCCGCGTTGCACCTGTACCAGGAGAAACCAAGGTACGTTCTAATAATGACTATTAAGCTGAACAGGCCAAAATGTTTGTCTTCGAACCTCAGGTTTGGCAGTATATTACCTTAACCCGGCGGATATATCTCATTGACTGTCCGGGTGTCGTCCCTACGTCCGCACATGATTCCCAAACGTCCACTGTCCTCAAGGGTGTTCTACGTGTTGAAGCCCTTCCCGTGCCATCTGAGCACATTCCCACTCTTATGTCACGCGTAAAGCCGCTATACCTCTCGCGAACGTACGGCATTCCCCTTCCATATCCCGATGACCCCTCTCGCTTTTGGGATCCAGAACAGTTCTTGGACACTCTTGCGCGGATGAAAGGACGATTGTTGAAAGGTGGTGAGCCAGATCTCGACGGCGTCGCTAAAATCATACTGTCCGACTGGGTGAGAGGCCGGATACCATTTTTCGTGCCTCCCCCTGAGCGGTCGGAGGAACTCAACAAGGCCGAAGCCAAGCTAAAGGCGAAAAGTAAGGGCAAAGAGAAAGCTGCTAATGGCGGAGAGGTTCTGGCGGTCAAGCAGAACTTGAAGACTATTGTGCAGAAAAACACGTTCCTTGCGGAAGATGTAATGCCCTTGGATGAAGATGAGGACCAGAACGAAGAGGTTTCTAGTGCGGCAGGCGATAATATGTCTGATGAGGAAGATGAAGGAAGCGAACTCGGTAGCGATGAAGCTAAGGATGATGAAGATGAAGAACTGTCTTGGAACGATGTCTTTACCGATGGGAAGGAGGTGGCGAGCAAGGCTGTGGAAGAACAATTATCTTCAGCCGATCAAGGTATGGTGTCATTTCGACTACTCCGCAGTGGTCTGACCATGTTTCCAGGAGACGCATCCAACGTGGAGGACACTGCCGCAGCCAAGGAACCGCGTATGAAGACAAACAAGGTATGATAAGTCGTTCTAGATCGTTTCCGATGCTAACCCAGCACAGAAAAAGGCCAAGAATTTCTACACAAACGCCAATGTGAAGAATAAAAATCGAAACAAAGCAGCAGTGATGAAGTCGCTTCCTGTGGGCAAGAAGGGTGAAGGGCGGAAACGGCGCTGATAAGGCCCGACTAGCACATATGTTGCTTTACTATCTGTGACCAATCAGACTAACGCAGAGAAGCTAAAACACATTTTCCTCCGCGCTTTCTCCGACTCGCTAGGTCAATCGAACGTTTGGATCATTAACAGGCACGGTTGTGGTACTATGCAGAGGATGCCTAAGGCCCTAAGCTTATTTAAAGTAGCCTATGCTGCTCTCAGTAAGTCGGTTTCGTGAAATTTAAGCGAAACGCCAAAATCTGGTACGAGCAGTGCGTGGGAAAGTGCATAAGCTGATTATCTCCGTCGCTCATAAACCTTTCGACTATCCTTTGACCGCACTACCCATCTTTACTTTTGTCCTCCATGTCTGTTACCAAAGTTTACGCTCGCCAGGCAAGTCATCTACATCTTCATTGGTGATTGACTAGAGTCCGATATTTGCAGATCTTCGACTCTCGCGGTAACCCCACCGTCGAGGTAGACCTTTACACAGCTAAAGGTGAGAGATCGGACGCGATGGGATGCTCTTCCGTTCTAACGCGTATTTCCAAGGTCTTTTCCGCGCTGCAGTCCCATCTGGTGCATCTACCGGTGTCCATGAAGCCGTTGAGCTTCGCGATGGCGACAAAGCCAACTACGTTGGAAAGGGTATGTCCTCCTTCACACACTTCAGACTCGTTCACGAATATCATCTCATCTAGGTGTCTCAAAGGCCGTCAACAACGTGAACACTGTTCTCGGTCCGGAGCTGATCAAGTCTGGCCTCAACGTCACCCAGCAGAAGGAGATCGACGACCTCCTGATCAAGCTCGATGGCACGCCTAACAAGGGCAAGCTCGGTGCTAACGCTATTCTCGGTGTTTCTATTGCCTGCGTGGAGGCTGGTGCCGCTGAGAAAGGTGTCCCTGTATACCAGCATCTTGCTGAGCTTGCCGGTGTCAAGCCCCCCTATGTTATGCCTTGCCCTGCCTTCAATGTCATCAACGGTGGTTCGCACGCCGGCAACAAGCTGGCATTCCAGGAGTTCATGCTCCTTCCCACTGGTGCTACTTCATTCACTGAAGCAATGAAAATTGGTACTGAGACGTATCACACGCTGAAGAAGGTCATCAGCGCAAAGTACGGCATCGACGGTATGTAGTCTCTGCATTATTATGCTGTGTTGGTCTCAACGATACACACCAGCTGTCAATGTCGGTGACGAAGGTGGATTTGCTCCCAATGTCTCGGGAGCTGACGAATCTCTGGAGCTCCTCACGGAGGCTATCAGCAAGGCTGGGTACGAGGGCAAGATCAAGATTGCCCTTGATGTTGCTTCGTCCGAGTTCTACAAGGAAGGCAAATACGACCTGGACTTCAAGAACCCCAACTCAGACCCCCAGCAGTGGATCTCAGGTACTGAGCTTGCGGATCTCTACCTCAGCTACGTCAAGAAGTACCCAATTGTCTCGATCGAAGATCCTTTCGATCAAGATGACTGGGAGGCATGGACCCACTTCACCAAGAACAGCTCGGTCCAGATTGTTGGTGACGACTTGACTGTTACCAACCCTCTTCGCATCAAGACCGCCATTGAGAAGAAGGCATGCAATGGCCTGCTTTTGAAGGTTAGTGCGCATAATGATTTGCTCTGCGATATATTCTGACCCTTTGTTAGATCAACCAAATTGGAACCATCTCAGAATCCATCCAGGCGTATGTTACTGCTGCGAGCATGTGTTAATCTCGGCTGACGACTTTACAGTGCACAACTTGCTCAGTCTGATGGCTGGGGAGTCATGGTGTCTCACCGCTCTGGTGAGACGGAGAACACGATCATTGCTGACTTGGTCGTTGCTCTTGGAACTGGTCAGATCAAGACTGGTGCACCCGCTCGTAGCGAGCGTGTTGCAAAATACAATGCGCTGCTGCGCATTGAGTGAGTTGTTTCTTTGCACTAAAGTAACCTGTGTTGATCGTGTTTCAGGGACGAGGTCAAAGGCTCAGGCGCATTTTATGCTAGTGACAAGGGTCTTTCGGCCGGTTTGACAGCACCTGCTCTGCTCAAAAAGTAACTCCAAGAGTTAACTACATGGAGTGACAAGTTCAATTGTACAACGCACCCTTTAGATTATAACTGTACGTTAACGATGATAGCCAACGTTTTCAATTGCTTGGATGCACGTTTCAGGTAGCCATCATCTGATACGCTGAGAGCACCACTATATAATCGTTTTCTCAATCTCCGAAGTCATTGGCGATGAGATTGAGACCTAGCGGCACGGTCCGAACTCCAGTGAATGTGTAACACTTTTGCAAGAACAAAGAAACGTTCCAAAATCGATTCGACGGGCAAAGTCCTTGGCCCCTGCCAGGGCGGACAACCGTTCCTGCGCCAATCTCCCAATCTGTCAGTCACGTGACACGTTACGATCAGAGTTACCTATTTTGGTCTATCTTTGTGCAGTGCTTTATCATTTATGACAGCTATGAGCTAATCCTAGCTATCTGTCGTTTCAAACCAGTCCGGTCATAATGGCCTCATAGCCAGTGCCACTTCCGCTACCGCTGGCACCGCAACCGTGGGACATCGCTTCCACCCATCTATATAAGTAAATCACTCCCCGTCAGCTCTTCTTCATGTCTACTACACTCAACGAGAAACTTTCCTCCTCCCAGAAGTTGCATGAGACGGTAGTCAATCGTCTCACCGAAGTCGGTGCAAAGGACCAGCGTGCCCATGAGCGCGCCCGGCACCAGATTAAGGAGCGGCGGGAGCATGCAATGCTGAAGGAGCGCAAGGAGAAGGCGGCGACGGCTAGGGTTATGGGGCTCAAGGAGAGGGCCGGATCCCGGCCTGGCAAGAGGGCCACCGTGGAGAGCTGGGATAGTGACGAGCCTGAGTACCGTGCTCTCGCTGGGTCAGACCGCCCGGCTATTATCGCACCGGCACCTGGGAACAAGTCTGGGTTCCCCAATATCGCGCTCGCGGATTTGGTGACCTTCAAGACCAAGAAGCCATCCAAGGCGCTAGGTATGCATTACAGCATTTCACTTCGGACAACGTTGACTCAAGCGGTGCATAGACGCTGACTTTGAGGTCCTCCCGCCTGTCCGTTCCGTTATTGCTCTTGATGACTTTGGACGTGACATGGAGGCTGACGAGCCTTGGGAATTCATCACTCTCACACCCGAATCCCCCGCGTGGAAGGGTCTATCTTATGCTCAGGCCGCTGCTTTGGCAGTTTAGATCGTGCCGCTGCGTTGGACATTCAGTATCTATGAATACAGTTCATAACACACCCATTACGATTTAGTTCACCCCTTCCATTCATTACGAATCTCACGCTAGCATATCTTCGAGCTCCGCGTCACATCGTTTTGGTCGCGTTATAATTCTACTTACTGAACTAGGCAGCTTATTCGGACTTTCGAGAATAAATAGTCAGTTGGATTTTGTTATGTTTTTATGTTTTATGTGTAAGAATCTAGGTTGTTGGTGAAGCAGCTACTAGGAAATGGTAAAGTCGAAATGGTTCGATGTAACTGGTGGGCGTCAAGGCTGCCAGCAGAAAGCTGTAATCGTCCATAGATATGGTACTCCAGTCGACTAATGATACACTCCGGAAAACTGACGAATGGTGAGGAGAATAATTACGAAAAGCCCGTGAGTATAGTTGGGTTAAATACGGGCAAAGGATGCGCCTGTTCGAGTTCAAAGTCAGTAAATGCAGAAGAAGTGAATGTATATGTAATAGGCGTACCTCCGTGTTAAAGACATATTCTGTCGGGCGGCATGAGCTACATCCCATCGATTAAATGATAGACGCACCATTGAGAGGAAGTACGCTCGAATCCGCAAAAAGTAAATACAAATACTTTAACGTTTCGCTCTGACGGGAGAAATATAAGTGGAACTCAATCATGTGGGAGAGTCAGGGAACGTTACACACCAGCAAAAAAGTCTCCATTTTATCGTCATACTCCACGGGAACTTGATCTACATTTATCACACTTGCGTATCCGCCTGTTATGATACGGCAGTGCTTTTCAATGGCCTGGAATATTGCCCAGCCGTAATCACGATATTTGGGATCGCCGGTGAGCCGGAAGGCGAGGAAGAGGGATTCAATAGTTTCTGGGCTGTGGTGCACGTTGAATGACACATGAGTGAGGCAACAAACAAAATCAAACATACCGGAGGATGTATCGGGCGTCGAAAGGTGCTGGTGCTCCTAAACTAGTAATCCACGAAGCAAGTCAGCGCAAGATTCAAGGCGATAAGCGAGTCAACATACCGCGCGCCTTTGATGTACCAGTCCGCAGGGGCCACCGAATTGTCTATCCCGTCACTCTCGATACGGAAGTGCGCAATCTCAGGCGCCAGACCGCTGACCACAATTTCAGCATAGAATAATGTCAACGAGGTCAAGACATACGTTTGAGTGTCGTGTGTGGCCATACAAGTGTTGATAAGTTCCACTCCCGTAAGCCAGTCACGTTCGCCTTGGCCGGTGAGCTCATCAGGTCGTGGTGGTATCGAGACATGGTCAACAAGGGCACCGGACGTCGTCGCACCAAGCATAAGGGAACCGCCAAGGAAACACACGAGATGGTCTTGCTTAGGCACTAAACGCCACCCGCTGGGGATCCCGTCAGGATACGTTATCAGGGGATGAGATACGAAACCAACATGTTCCCTTGTCCGGTTCGCTCTGGATTAAGCTCCGCAATGTAAAGAAGCTTGGTGGATAGCCCCCGCTTTACCAGGACATCGTGGATGCCTGTCATTGCAGTATCATACATCTAAGGTATATTGTGAGGTTGCCTTTCGAATCAGTCTGAACTGTCAAGCGTACATCGCGGTATACGAGCTCCGTTTGGTTCTAAGTGGATTATCAGCCTTACCGAGATCAGCCTTTATTATATACCATGCTTACAGTCTGCAGGTATTGTTTTCTGTGACCGGAAGGGTGAGTAGAACTTTGAACTTACTATTCTGTCTACTCACAATAGGTATTCATAGTAAGAATCCCCGCGGGACCCAAGTCGTATCGGCGAAGTTTGGTAGCGACCCAGTTTCGGGCTGGCATGCGAATAAGTTGCATGCTTGGTAACCACGATTTTCAAGACTTACTCAACAAAGATGGATGCTAGTCCGTGTGGTTGTGCGACCGCCTTCAAGATCGCCATCACCTGGGATACCATTGAATATACTGCTGTATTCTAAGCAAAGTACTCACATTTTCGACCTTGTCCCAATAAATATCCTCGTCCGTAAGATATGCCAAATAGCGGAACTCGAGCTGTAATGTTGCTACCTCAGCAGTGCTCACATAGCCATAGTTGTCGCCATCTGGCACGCCTTCTCGAAGCGCCAAATTGATTAGTGATAGTGGAAGACCAGACTCTGTCTCAAAGGTAGGCAGAATGCGGTCAGCAAGCTCCCGAGCCTTCTCGAGAAACAAAGAGTCTTCTCCAGACAGATGATATGCGGCTAGTAAGCCTCCCATAATCCTAATTGTTGTCTGGTGATCGAAGATTCTTCAAGTTGCCGCACAAGAGGACAAGGTTTCAACTTACCTCGAAGGTATTGAAGTTCCCATCTCGATCGAACGAGAGCTTGTCTGCTACCCATGCCCTTGCACGCTGGTACTCATCCTCCAGACCCATGATAATCATCGTGTCGATAGAGTCTGCAACAGTATACCCAATACCTCCCGCTTTGGTTAAATTTGAACCAGTGTGCGAGATGGGGTGGTACTCGTCATCACCCATAGCATCCCTTTCTACTGAAGTCAGTCGTTTGTCCATACTTATATGGACTGTGTATTACCGTATGCATGCCATGCATGCTAAGTGAGGCGTGATGTTAGTCCACGGGAGGGCGAGCAAATATGCGCTTTCGTACTTTAAATGCCTCCACTACTGCGTCTCGCTTTGCTTCGTCCGCCGCGAAGGTGGGGACATAATTTGTCGGAATTCCTGGCAGAAGTCTGGTAGGTTCAGGTGTTCCAAGAAGCTGGTTGAGCGGGCTCTTCACCAGTGCTGGAAACTAACATAAGTCAGTAAAAAGTCAGAAGCATCGGAGCTCTTTCGCGCATACCTTGTAAAGTGTCAGAACCAACACAACGACCAAGAGTAGTCCATATATCCTTGGAAATGCTCGAGTGGGCTTGACTTCACTGTCTGTCTGCAGTGCCTGGCATTAGCGTAGCCTGGAGTAACTATGACATTAAAGTACGCACTTGGTGACCATCCGAGGACCCGTGAGCTGTTTTCTTTCTCTGTCTAACTCCTGGCTCTTCCATGGCTGCGAGAGGCAGGAGTGAAGTATACGTGGCTGGCA